>QJNZ01000864.1:0-38170 GCA_004155055.1 Monosporascus sp. CRB-8-3
GGGCCGGGAACCCCCCCCCCCCCCCCCCTTTTGAGGATTTGCAGTACCGAACGTGCTACCCACCAAGCACGAAACATATGCTACTATTAACATGGCGTATCCTACATAGGAGAGTGTCGATTGGTGTGCGGGGATTGCTAATTGGAGGCCACGAAGGAACGTCAACCAGCGGCTCAACAGACGGGGGACTTGAGACACCTTGTATAACTAGAGACGAATTTTACGCATCCTGGTTTCACATGGCGTGAAGCATATGTACTGTTATGATAGCTAGACTCGAGACACTCAATTCTCATTCCATGAGCCTACCGTGGATGATGGAAATCACGAAGAATGAATGGGTCGTTATACAGAAGACCCCGACCTTTCGACCGCTCTCGCCGCTATCGTGCAGCGGGATCGTGCATGCCGGCACAGGGATCATAATAGGGCTTACAGTAATTCTCTGCATTAGACATTACCAGTGCGGACCAACTGCGCTGCCCGTAGCTAATCCTTCAACAACCGACTTTGCAGCTGTTCCTCAGGTGACATTGCCTCAAAGTCCTCGGCTGGACTGATTACGATTTCGTCCTCAGGTGTTTATTTATCCCCGCTGTTACTACGGATAACGTAGGTAAAAGCTTTAGCGATGATTTAAGGTTCTTGTACTGCTAGAGGTAAGACGTCTAGGGGTTTTAGCGCAGATTCACTCGCTGGGTTTGGAAACAGTTTCATCTGTCCTCGCCCAATCGGGCAGTGCAGCTTGGCAGTCTAGGGGATCAGACCCCAAGGTTACACTGAACTAATGACGTATAGATCTTCACTCCGAGATGTAAAGTACATAGTAAGTTCTGTAGCATTGGTGCGACGGTCACTCAGCTTCGCGGGCTTCTCAAACCCAGGTGCGATCGTCGTCTCTGCTTCAACAACTAACTCTCCTGTGCTTCTGGGTTTTCTCCTTTGCCACTATGCTGCTATTAAGGGCTTAGGAACCTATTGGCCGTGGGGGTCAATTGTTTATGCACTTAGCTGAAGCTTGCAGCATCCTTTAAGTTCCTCGTCACGAGATTGCGCTTGTCTTTTACTTAGCTCTATATTATTCTGGAGCTAAAAGCAAAACTTTCCCCAGCTGAAAGCTTCAGTGGCGTTCTACCTTTGCGGTGAGCTTCTTTAAGACCAGTGGCCATCATGGCGTCATTCGACAACGGTTATCACAATCACCAGAACGATCTCGGACTCTCCAGCTCTCCGCCGCGGGGTCATAATCACTTTCGCAAAGGCTCCTTCTTGCTCCTGCCAGATGATCCGCCGCCGCTAGTAGCGAGAGGCCAGGGAACTCTTGGGCAGTTGCTGAGGAGAAACCGCTCCCATGGCTCGCTTCATAAGTACGGTAGCACATGGCGAGGCGCCATGCCTCAGCCTCTGCCGCTTGACGACGAGGAGGCCGGCACACTTCACAACGCCTCCAACAACGAATACGGCGACCAGAGGTCCCCCCGATCCCACTCGGAAGAACGAAGGCTGAGCCAGGTCCTCCACGGCACGCCCATGCGCTCAATGCGCTTGATAGGAAACTCTAATCCCAGATATAACTGGGCGAAGTACTGGAAGACCGAAGATGAGTTACGCACCATGAAGAAGCCGGTGCGGAGGTATTACGAGCGCACCAATTACTTGATCCAGCAGTATTTATACATTGATCGTCTGCTGGACAGTAGCTTGCCCCACGATCTCTTAAATGAGTACAATAACATGCCGCGGAGTTCCTTCAGAGGTGTCGAGGTGCCAGACACCATCTCAGAGGAGCCGGGAAATGTGCTCCTCGCAAGCCCTTTGGATAGTGGGCTTGCAACGGGCAACGGGACTCCAGCGTCCCCCCAGAGCCCGGGGTATCAAGCTACGAATGGAAAAACGGCCGATGATGACTCACAAGCAAGACCCCAGAGCGCTAGCGCCACCAAGAAAGTCAAACGGACACCGAGGGACATATATCGAGCTACGGAGACGACGCCACTCTTCATCAACGGCGATGAGGAGGACGAATACTGGGGGGACAGCCCGAAGCCGGAAATTCCATGGCTGGAAGACGATGACCACCTGGACAGCAGTAGCCCCATTGTAACGTTCGCGATTTACACCAATTTCGCTGCGAATGTGATTTTACTCGCGGGAAAGATTGCTGTCGTCGTATCGGTGCCGTCAATGTCCGTGCTGGCCAGTTTGGTGGACGCCGTATTAGATTTCTTGTCCACGGTCATCGTATGGACAACCACCTGGTTGATATCTCGGCAGGACCAGTACGCATATCCCGTCGGGAGGCGGAGACTCGAACCGTTAGGGGTCTTGGTGTTCTCGGTGATCATGATTACATCCTTCGTCCAAGTCGCCCTAGAGTCATTGCAGAGGTTGGCTTCTCCGAACCACGAGCTGATTCAGCTGTAAGTATCTCCCATCCCGTCATAATTTGGTATGCAGCCTCCGAAGCTTTAACATTTTTGCTACGGTGCGAATTGACACCGCTCTGTCTACTGTTCTAAAAAGCCCGGAGAATTCGCTTACTAACATACTTGCAGTGGAATCGCAGCCGTCGGTATCATGGTTGGGACAGTAGTCATCAAAGGTCTGTGTTGGTTATGGTGTCGATTGGTCAAAAACTCCAGCGTTCAGGCCTTGTAGGTCTTCTCAACTCTGCCATGTTACTTCTACAAATCTGACGATGCTACAGAGCTGCCGATGCTTTGACCGATGTCATTTTCAACGTTGGCTCCATCCTCTTTCCTATAGGTATTTGGCCCCCATCCCTAACACGCGGTCGTTGTTACTAATACGTATAACAGTGGGGTTTTATGCCAAAATATGGTGGCTAGATGCTTTAGGTGGTCTCTTGCTGTCGCTTATCGTCATCTTCAACTGGTCGCAGACGTCATTAGAACATATCAAGAACCTAAGTGGCTTCTCGGCTACTGCGGATCAGCGAAACATATGTATGTTGCCCCCCTTCTTACCTGCTGTCTCTGCCTGCGTCAAACTGACAATGTCTGAGTGCTGTATCTCACCATGCGCTTCGCGAAGACGATCAAACAAATTCAGGGTCTGCAGGCGTACCACGCCGGCGACAAGCTCATCGTCGAGGTAGACATCGTCCTGGATGCTTCGACGACCCTGCGTGACTCTCACGACCTGAGCGAGAGCTTGAGCTACGTATTGGAGTCAGTCCCTATCGTCGACAGGGCCTTCGTGCACTCCGATTATGCGACATATAATCTACCTACCCATATGCGACAATAGTGCGGGGAGATGGACAAGACCGGATCTTGACGTGTGGTGCTAAGTGGGTGCTGGATAACTCAGGGTCGTGTGGCTATGAATCCGTGGCTGTAAAGCAAGAGATGGGGGAAAGGGGTGGTTGGCGTTGAAGCTTTCAGGGTCTAGTGTGGGAAACCATGTCTACGGTAGACTTGTGTATGAACCCGGCTGGATACTATCGTTTCGAATCAAAGTGTCGGGGCCCCACTTAGCCTCCGAATTATATACTTTTTTTGCAACACAACCGCGAATTTTGAATATATCGTGTTTTAAAGCGATATATTTTAATAATTAAGGGGCTGTTAAAGTACAGTTATATATCATTATGTAACTTTCGGCGATAGTTACATTTTAATACCGGATATATCTTTATAACTATTATATTCGAAAAAAAATAAGTTTTTAAATAGGAATTTTTTATTTAAACTATATATATTTTTAAATAACTTAATTAATATAATAGTTATAAAGGTATATCCGGTATAGTTATGTAACTTTCGATAAGGATTACATAACGATATATAGCTGTAAATTAGAAACCTTTTAATTGTTAAAATATATTGCTTTAAAGCCCGAAATATCCAAAACTAATAACTTAGATAACTTCGAAGTTACTTGTTATACGTAATAGCAATTAAAAACGCCCTTACCAAAAACGGCTTAATACGGCGTTAACTGAAAATAACCCCGTACTAAACCTTTTTAATAAAAATTCCCTGCCGTTAACTTAATAATTTTAACCACTTATTAAGCCTTTTTTGGTAAGGGCGTTTCTAATTGCTATTACGTATAATAAATAACTTCGAAATCGTCTAAGTTATTAGTTTTGAATATTTCGGGCTTTAAAGTAATATATCTTAATAATTAAAAGGTTTTTAATTTGCAGCCATATATCGTTATGTAACCCTTATCGAAAACTACATAACCATACCGGATATACCTTTATAATTATTATATTAATTAAGTTATTTAAAAATATATATAATTTAAATAAAAAATTCCTATTTAAAAACCTGTTTTTTTTTAAATATAATAATTATAAAAGTATATCCGGTATTAAAATATAACTATTGCCGAAAGTTACATAATAATATATAATTATATTTTAATAGCCCTTTAGTTATTAAGATATATCGTTTTAAAACCCGATATATTCAAAATTTGCGGTTGTGTTATAAAAAAAGTGTATGATTCGGAGGCTAAGTGGGGCCCCGACACTCTGATTCGAAATGACAGTACCTAGAATACGGGCCCGGTCGAGTTGGCCAGAGTGGCGCGAATTTCTATCGTTAGCTCTGCCGCAAGGGGCACAAAGGGTCTAATTTTATTCCTACGAACACAGAAGGCATAAGGACTGTAAGACAAGCCCCCGGAACCCCCGCATCTTCCCTATTTAGGGGATGATGTGAATATGACTAAGTCTGAAGGTCCATATAATGGCATTTCCTATGTCTTGTGAGAAACCTAAGGAGCTAGTATGAACCATATGGCATTTCCCGTTCTGGTTTCAACCTGGGTGCATTGCGCACAAGCAAACATCACATATGGGGGTTTACGGTAATCATACACACATTTAAATTTCAAAGACAGCACTTTTAGCGCCGCTAGTATGATTGGTATCCAACTCTAGTCAATTTTTCTATCCCAGAGGCCTCTTAAACTCCTTTTGGATTAACTCCAAGAAACTAAAAATACCGCACTGCAGTGTTCTACACCGAAATGTTACCTACCTGAACCGCATGTCCTTCTTAGTCGCCCTCTATTACGATTTCTGGCGATGACTTACCTCCTTTCGACTACCTACCTCCTTACGTCGAATTCCCCGGGTTACCGCTCGTCGACATCCGCTTCCGGTTCGCGAATGACGACTGCGCAGAGGAAGGCGTCCTGGCAGCTGGGGCGCGCGGAGAGCCGGACTGCGAAGAGGGCGTCTGGGTGGGTCTTCGCAAAGCCGAGGGCCTTGAAGGAGTACCCGCCGACGACGACGCGCCGCCGGTCTGGGCGGCCGGCTTCGGGGGCGCTGACGGCCTCTTGTTCGCGCGGGCGACGGAGGCGAGCTTGGCCCTCGTGGCCTCGGCACCCTTCTCGAGCGTCTGGACCGTCTGGGACTGGTCCTTCTTGAAGGGGGACACCATGACGAGCATGAGCGTGCGGCTGCCCTGTGTCAGCGACTCCCTCAGCGCCTTCGTCAGCGCCGAGTCGTAGGGGACGCGTGTGCCGCTGCCGAGCGCCGTGATGACCAGGTTCAAGTTCATCAGGTCCGAGTTGATCGCCACGCCCTCGCGCATCTGCTTCCCGGTGGCTCCCGCCGCCGCCGCCCGCTCGGAACCCGCCAGATCGATGAGGTTGAGTGTCCCCGTGGTAGTCTGCCCCGCGCGTCGCCCGCTCAGCGCCTCCCGCGTGATGCGGATGGCCAGCACCAGGTGCGAGCGCGACGATTGCTCGTTCGCGTTTGTCGCCGCGACGGTGCGGTGCTGCGATGCCTGGTGGAGCATTTCCAGCGCGGCGGTTTGCGACACCATGGTCTCCCAGGTCGCCTGCCGCAGCCTCACCGTGACCTTTTTGCCGTCCTTGGGCTCCTGCAGGAGGTCGTAGACGGTGTCTTGGTAGATCTCCGTCACGGAGAACTCGATCTTGTACCGGTAGCTCATCACATCGTCCTCTGCAGCACGGAAGATCATATTGATCGCTCGAGGGATGATGCCGGGCAACTCGTCGTCACCAAGCATCGTATGTGACTTCCCCGAACCGGTCTGCCCGTAGGCGAAAATGCAGACCTTTTTCCCTTCCACCGCCGATTGCGCAAGGTCGCTGACCTCATCGAACACGACCTCGTTGCTATCGTCCTGGCCGAAAATTCTCTCGAAGTCGAAGGTCTTCACGTTTGCAACGTCTCCGGTGAGGCCCTTGCGAGTGGCCATGAGGTTGAGCTTACCCCAGTGCTCGCTGAACTCCCCGCGCTCGGGCTGCCCGAAGTCCATGAGCTCATCCTCGGGCGTGTCGCTAGGGGCGGGTCGGATTCTGGCCATGACGCGGATGCTACCTTTCATATCCTGCACCTCATCGAACAGCCGGCGACGTCGCTCCTGCTCGCGCTCGATTGTCTCCCTCAGTATCGCTTCGATGCCGTCACGAGCCTCTTGTGACTCCTGAAACTGATCTCTCCAGTTCGTGTTGCTGTCCTCGATCTCGCGAAGGGCAGCTTCGTATTGTTGCGCGAGCATGTCCCGGTCCTCCGCCACCTTCTTAATCCGGGCCTCGTAGATAGCCTTTCTTTCTTCAGCCTTGTCCGCGCGGGATTTCTCCTTTTCGAGCCTCTCTTTCAACTGCCGAAACTCTTCTCCCCCGCCAGCCGCGACGTCCGGGCCGGCGGACTCCCGTACCTTCTTGCCGTCTGCCAACTGAGCTCCCTGGCTCTCAACTTGGCGCTCGAGATCCGCAATCTTCGCTTCTAGCTGCTCCTTGATGTATTGCTTCTGGTATTCGACATTATTGAAGTTTTGCGCCTTTTCTATACCTTGAAGCCGCTGGTCCATGTTCTCCATTGTGTCGGCGATGGCACTCAGGAATTTTCCTACCTGTCCGTCGGCGCCTATAACCACTTCGTTTAAGTCTTTGGAAAAGTCCCTCACTGTTGCTTCGAGCTGGTCAAGCTTTTGGTCGAGATGAAGAATGCCATTATCGACTATCCTCTCCCCCGAACCGGTCGCCATGGTCGTTTCAGGTTCCTGTGAAGTGCTCGGTTCTTGTGATAAGTACATTGTCCTCAGATCCATCGGCAAAGAGTATCCGGCTCTCTCGGTATTGTATTTGTTAGTTATATGCCCGTAACAAAATATTTAGCGGTTACCGGGAGCGCACAATCTCCTTTATATATCTGAGCACAGCGGTCATACTTCATCGAAAACAAGGCGTGGATCCTAAGCAACAGATATGTTGTCAATGGTTGATCAACAAGGATACAGGTAATGTTACTTTCTGCTCTTTGAAACTAACGTCCTTTCGTCCGTAAGTCATTGTTTTTCTACCTAAAAACAGATTTCAAAACAAAGAGACCTCTTGCTCACCGCCAACCAGACCTGCCCAGATAGATCAAAGAAGGTATGAAATAAGAATTATCTCAGGCTCCTAAACAATGCTCTTTGTTCTGAATACCGACGTCCTTGCACTGACTCTAGGTTTAGTATTCGAGACTAACTAGGTTCTATAACGCTTCTCAAATTTAGAGCTCTGGTGAGAATACTATGTTACCCGACACTCCTACCAACGCCCCATCCCCCTAACGGACCGTCATTTCCCATGTAAATTTAGCGAAATCGAATATTCACAATTAATTAATAAATGTCGGCAATTGGTGCTTTCAGGTGCCCGTGTCTGGTGCATCTAGGCTGCGAGCTGCTACCTAGGATAACCTTTATCCAGGAACTATTCTTTGTACAGCTAAACGTATATATAAGGACGATTGCCCTTAAACTTTTTTAATTTTTCCTAAAACAACTATACGTTTTTCGCCAGATTCCTATATTTAACTACTATAATTGTTAATATAATAATATTTTTTAGTTAATTGGTAATTATAGTACGTTAAACGAAATAGTTATTTTATAAATTAAGTTAATAAAAAATATAATATTTAAAAAAAGTTGTTTAGTTAATTTAAGAAAGTATAGGCGGTTAATAATGGTAAGCAAGTAATAAAAACGTATTTTAAGGTAGTTTTTTATAGCCGAAAAAAGCAGTTTACCCGATAAGGGCTTTGTTTTTATGCGGGATAAAAAGTATATAAATTACGATTTATTTCTTTTTTTTTAATTAGAAAAATTTTTAAGATAAAGGGTTTTATAGTAAAAAGGAAAAACTAAAGTTTATAATAGGCGTAATAATAAAAAAGAGACTTATTTTTAAAGTTTTTTCGAAAAAAGCCTTATTACCTTAATAGCGATAATTAAAAAACTGATATAAAACCATTATATAAAAGTAATAATTTTAATTAGTATTAAATAAGTTTTATACGTTTTTAAGTATTAATTTAAATAGGATTAAGAAAAATGGTAAAATACGGGAATTTAAATATAAGTTAGTTAAAGATAAATTAAAAATTTAAAGTTTTATTAAAAAAAGCGACGATATAATAAAGCGAATAAATAATATCGTAAAGTAATTATTAAATTTGCTTTAATTCGAGAGCGTACTTTAATAAAAAGTATTTTAATAAAAACCGCCTTAATTAAAGGTAACGCGGAATTCGCGAAATGTAAATATTCGCAGAAGCGCTTTATAAGACGTTTAAAGGATAGAAGGTTTACGGAAAGCCTTTATTGCCGTTAAAAGCAACGTAAAAAAGATTAATCCCCTAAGAAAAGGCGAAATGAAATTAAGGAGGTAATTTATTAAAAAACTTAATTCTCTAAAAAAGAAAAAAAGCGAAAAAAAGGAAAAGTTACGTAAAGAAGAAAATGTAATACGTAAGAACCCCGGCGATTCGGATGGGTTACTTTTAAACTTGTTTAGAGGTTTTTAAAAACGGAGAAGTTATCGTAATAGTTCTTTTAATATCTTTAGTAGCTTTTTAAACCCTAGTAATTTAAATAATTTTAACGAGTTAGGCGTTTATTTAAAGAAAAGAGAGAAAAACTCTAAGAAATTTAGTAGTAATATAAAACTACGTTAAAAACGTTTTAACTTTTCGTTAAATAAGGAAAATTATTTAATAAGTTAAATTAATTAAAAACTTTAAAATAACGCTTTAACTTTTACTTTTAAAAAGATTAGGTATAAGGACAGAATAAAGTTAAAATAGTTTAAATAGTTATATTTTATAAAGGTTATTACTAAGATATATAAAAATGTATTTTTAAAATTAATTATAGGTATTAAAAAAGGACGAAAATATTAAGAACTTTTAAAAAGATTTACGTAATTATAGGTAAAGCTAGGTAAAGGTTTTTTTAAAAAAAAACTTAATAAGATTATATATAACGGAGGAAACCTTATATAGTTTACTACGGCCTAATAGCTCAGTGGTCGCGAGCCTGGGTGTCTTTTTTAATTGCGACAGGCTTGGGCACCCTGTTGCGGTTGGGCGCAAAAGACAGTTGGTTTAAATCCAGCTTGGGCCGCCGTTCCTTTAGGTAACGCCCTTTTAAAGGAGCTAAACTATAGGGCTTCGGTTCCGTTACCGTGTCGGCGACAATTAAAGTGGTTAGGGGCTTTGGGAACTAATTAAATCAAACGTGTACGTAATTATTTGTTTGTTACCGTATTAAAAAACTTCTATTAATCGGGTTTTTTATCCGGCCTTTTAAAAGGTACGGTTTTTGGAGGTACTTTCCGGTTGCGCTTGTAAGAACTAATGTGTATGTATATAGTGCATAGATCAGCTATACAGCTAGATACCTAATAGTACATATTCTTATAGTTTATTACAAAGTTTTAAAAGCTATTACGAAAGGTTAAAGGTTATAGTATAAAACTCGGATTAAAAAAAATAAATTACTATATTTCTTATTGTTATAAAAAATCGCACTGGTAGCTGGTATAAGACGATTTAATTAATGCTTAAATAAACCAGTTACTTTTTTCAGCAGTTAATCGATAACTTTAATAGCGAATTTTATAACCGTATTAATAAAAAGAAAAACGAAAAGTCCTATAACGCTTAAAAAAGTAAGGGAAAAGGTAATAATAATAATAACAATTTCCGAAATAATAGGCTCGTATAAAATAAGAACGGAAAGCCACTTTACTTTAACTATAGTAAATACGGATATTTAACGAAAAATTGCCTTAAGCTGTAAAAAAAGAGAAACGGCAAAGGAAAAAAAAAAAAGTAGCTAACGTTAAAATAATAATAAGCAAAATAATTAAAGCAATAATTTTCGTAACGCTTATAACGGCAACAAAAACGAAAAGTAATTTATCTTTAACGGTTTAAAAAATTTATACCGATTAAACGGAAAAACCTTTAGCCTTTATATTAAAGAATAATAGTTTAAGGACCTTATATAATGGTACGATGAGATGATTTAAGGGGAAGCTTAGAAAGCTTTAATAGCTAAACGTTCTAAAGCCTAAGGAGCTTTAATAGCTGAACGCTTTAAAACCCGATGAGTTTTAGTAGCTAAACGCCTTGAAGCTCGGCAAGCTTTAAAGGTTAAATGCCTTAAAATTTAAGCGATTAATCGCCCTAAGTTATAGGGAAGCGAACGCTTTAAAGAAATTATTATAGGAAACGTTATATTTTTATATTTTTATTTCTTTTATAGGACCGATTTAAATAAATGACTTTTAAATTTAAAAACGAACGTTAATATTACGAATAATATTAACAACTTTAAGAAAAACAGTATAATATATATTAAATTTAAGGGAATTCAAATTATAACAGGTAAAGGATTTATAATTATTATTTTTATTAATATTATTAAATAGCCTTTAAAAAGATTTAACGGAAAAAGAAATAAAATCATAATTAAGTATACGTTATATATTAATAACTTTTTATTAAAAATGTTTTCCGGTGAGATATTTTATAAAAAAAAAAAAGTTACTTAAATTATAACGTCTTAATAAATTTTAATAGGATTTAGTTATTAACAATTAACGTTACGGAAATTTTTTTTTCTGTAGCTTTATAAAAAGCTAAAGTTTATTATTAAAGCCTCGAATTTAACAAATAATAAGAATTATTAATAAGGATACGTATTAAAGGAAATATCCGGTAAGGAAAACGGCGATAACTTAATAGATAATTTGAAATACGTAATTTCGAACGTTTTTAAGAACGGAAAATTTTTAATAACGGATAAAGTTATAATTTTTTTTTTTTAGTACCGCCGCCTTTGTTACTTTAATACCGACCGACTAATATAAATTATTAAAAGGTTTACGGGGATAAATTTAAACTTTAACAATATAAAAAATATCTCTTATACGGCGTATAATAAAAAATATATACGGAAAATATTATTTACAAACTTTTAAAAATAAGGAAAATATATAAGAAAAATTATTTAGTATAACGTAAAATTAATTAAGCCTATTAATATCGAAAATAAAAATTATTTTAATTTTATTATAAATAATTTATTATGTTATAAAAAATATTATTCGTTTAAAAATACGGACGAAATTTAATAAAACTTATATAGGTATATTACGTAAATTATAAAACGTTTAAAAATATTATTATCGAACGAAAAAAGTAAATGTAAAAAAAGAATATAAATTTTACGTTTTAATAACAGTAAAAAAATTCGGTATAATAATAATTAAGAATTTTTACGTTATAGATAATATCGAATTAATAATTTTTAATATATATAATAAATATTAAAACGGAATTATAAAATAAGGAATATAATTTTTATAAAATAAGATACGTATAATCTCCGCGTAAATAATTTTTTTTATATATTTTTAGGATTTCGTAAAAAAGGTAATAACGTATATTACTAATATAATAAATCAGTTTACGATAAAAAATGTAATATTAATCGAATACTTTAAAAATATATTCGAACCGAATAAATTATATAAATCCGATAACGGTTATTTCCGAATTTTAGATAATAAATATATAATTTTAATTAATAAAAATTATCGAATTAAATTAAAAAAGTTAACAATTTATAAAGTAAAACAAAATATTATTAAGTTATTAAAGAATATATAATTACAAGGTATAACTGTTAAAAGTAGTAAGTTATTTATAATATCATATATTACTGTTTACGAAAATCTAGAAAAGCTGAATAAATTTTTAAATTTTAAAAATATTATTCGATTATTTTTATAGCTCGTATAAAAACGTTTGAAATACCGTTAAAAGCAGGGCGTAAAGACGAAAAATAAAGATAATAACGTTATTTTAAAGGATTATACGGATTAAAAAACTAAGCAGGTTAAACGTAAAAAGGAACGTCCGAAAAAAATTGTTCTTAAGCTGTATATTTTAAAAACCGTAGATAAAGCTTTAAAGTTAATTTAAAAATTAAAGTTAACTTTAACTTAAAAGGCCGAAAGTAAAGGTAATTTATATACTTTTTATTTTAACTTATTAACGTTAAGTAATAATAAAAACTATTTTAGTAATTTTAAAAACGTTAATTAAATTATTAGAAACGTTTATAAATATAAATAAGTACTTAATAGATTAAGGATTAATATTTATAAGTTATTTACTATTATAAATAATAATTTATCTTTAAAAGAAATTATAAAAAGCTTAAAACGAGAAATATAGCTTAAAGTTATTTTTATAAAGATTAAAAAGAATTTTTTGCGCGGAATTTTTAAATTTACGCTTTTTAGCGAAATTACTTAAAGGTACTTTATTAATATTAAATAAGTATTAAGAAAAGTATACGTTTATAAGAAAGCTAAATAAATATAAGGTACGTATTTACGTAAAAAAATTTATAAAGTAAAAAAAAATAATGATAACGAAACAGTAGTAAATATAGTAAAAATAATATATTAAAGGATTTTAATAATATTAACCGCCTTTTTAAAGTAATATATATTTTAAATAAATTTTATTATTACGTATTTAAATAATAAGTTAAAGGAAGATATTTATATTAAACAATTTCAGATATTTCAGGAATATTTTAATATATATTTTAAAAATAGGTAAATATATAAGTTTTTTAAAAAAAGTTATTAAATTAATAAATTTATTATATGGTTTAAAGTAAACCGGAATTATTTAATAGGAAAAAATAAGAAAAATATTTGCGAAATAAGGTTTTTATCCGTTAATTTCGGACGATATAATATATTACGATTTTAAGATAAAAAACGTTATCGTTTTATACGTAAATAATTTTTTGTTTTCCGGTTTTAATAGGTAACGTTTTAAGGATATAATTAAAAGAATTATTAAAAACGTTTTAATTAAGATTTTAAAGAATACGGATTAATACTTAAATATATAAATTATCTGTTTTTTATTAATAAATAATATTAGAGTAAATTAATAATACTAACGTTCCGGATAAGCTCACGGAATAAACAAGCTTAGAGGATGGTTTTTAATATATTTTAATTACTTAATTTTAATTAACCATTTTTTAATATTAATAATATAAAACGGCTTATAAAAAAAGCAAAAATAAATTTAGCCGTTTAAGTTAAAAAATAAAACCCGATACTTAATTATATAACATTTAATTTTATTTATAAAATCGCTTATTTTACTTGATACGTACGATATATTAATAAATCTTTTAAAACTAATATTATTTTTAATTTATAAAAATTAACATTAACCGAAAAATAATTAATTATCGACCGAATCCTTAATCTAAATACGTAAATATTTTTTATCCGGTATTAACATATTAAAAATATAGCAAATTTGCTATTTACGTAACGTATTATAAAACGTATCGGGGTTAAATAAATATCTAATTTTATTAAAAAATAACAAAAATTCGAAATACGTTTAAATCGAAAAATAAATTATTAAAAAGTTTTATACGAAAATTTAAAAATATTTCGTAAATAATTTAAACTTATTCGGGTTATAATTATAAAATACGGTATCGCTAAAAAAATATTTATAATTTCGATAAGATAGAATTTTTAATAAGGCTTTTTATAATAACCGGCATAGTTATTATTAATATTAAAAAACGTAAAAAACCTAAATAAACTTAATAAAGAAATCGAGAATAATTTATAGTAATATAAATTATTAACTTTTAAAATTAGGCTCTATTTTTATTTATTATTTTTACCGGGAAAAACTATTTTCTTTGCTAATTCGCCGATAACCTACTTTTATTTAACTGGAAAATTACTATAAACGAAAACGGCTAAATAATAAATAAATTAAGTTTAAAATAAGTTAAATATTTCGATAAATATATTTAAATACGTATTAAAAATTTAAAACGTCTTTTTATTCTTAACGGTTACGAAAATTACTATTTAATCGAATTTGAAAATTATTATAAAGTTAATAATATTATTACATTTTATATGTTTGCCTATATATACATAGCTAGATACTACAATAGCACTTTACCTTATATGTTTGCCTATTTTTTCTATTAGTTTTAACCTTTCGATATATTTTATTTTTCTGTATTAAAATATATTTATTTATTATATATTAAAAATCTTATATAACGTTATATTATTTATATTATTAAAAAAGATTTTATCGCCGGTTTTCGTAATACGTTTAAAGCTGTTATAACGACCGATAATATTAAATCCGGATTTACAAAAACTGGTTTTATTTTATTTTATTTTAATAACGTTTTTTCCGAATTCGAAATTTTTTTAATTATATTTATATTAACCGTTTTCCCGGTAACCTTTACCGGTTTTATTCGTTCCCTATTTGCAAAAACCTTTAGAAATATTAAAAAAGTAATAAAATAAGGACGTTATTTATAAAAAAGGATTAGAAATTATTAGGGTAACTTGCCGACAAAAATCATTAAATCGGCGAATCTTTTAACAAAAAGTAATTTATTACTTTTATATAAAGTTGTTTTTTTTCGAAAAGAAATTACTTAATTATACGAAATAAATTATATTTTAAGTAAACGTCGTAAAATTAAAAACGTACGTTTTTAAAAAAAAAGAAATATTTACTATAAGGGAAATAAAGGCTTTCATAGCTAAAAAAGAAAATAGTAGTAAATAATTACAGTTAAAAAAGGCTGAAGGTAATTATCGTTAGAAAATTTAAACGAAAAAACGGAAATATAATATTTATAAAAAGCTCGGATATAATATACGTATTTATAAGGAAATTATCCAAGAAGGGACGGTTTTTAAGGGGGTGCTTCCCGGTCGCATCATGTAATCCTTTGTGCATGTACTTAGTAAATGGATCAGCTTCCTGTACATAGCTAGCTAGATACCTTAATAGCACTTTACCTTGTATAAGGAAATTATAAAAACGTTTAGTAATAAAAAATCCGATTAATTTAAATTAATTTAATATATTATAGTTAATTAAAATAAATTTATTATCGTAAGGTATTAAAAACCATCCCGTAAACTTGTTTATTTTATAAGCTTATCCGGGACGTTATATTAAAAAGTTATTAAAATTAATTAGTTTAAATAAAATAAAAAAAAGTTTACATTATTCGTTAAAAACTACTTAAAATATATTATAAAATATAATAACGTAATTATTTTAAAAAAAAGGTTTAAATATATAAACTTAATAAATATTTTTAAATTTCTAAGTTATATTAATAAATTAAATATAATTGTGGGCAAGTTGTGTTGCATTCTTGAGGCTGTGGTTCTGATGTGTCCTAGTTCTAGGTCTAGGTTTCCAACTGGGGGGGAGAGCAGCTAGATATAGCTTCTGCTCTTTTGTCCTTGCAATCCTAGGGCCACAAATCAAAGCCCTTTTAATCCTTTCAAGTTTTAACAATAAATTATTACATCTGCCGATACGCCCTTATGGCCCTAGGGTTGCCATGAAACCATCCAGACCTTGCCGTCGCCTTAGAAGCTATCAAAAAGTCTTTCCATCCGTCCTGTATAAGTTCTGCAGTCCTTCCGGGATGAAGCTAGCTTCGCATTCTGTACGTTTCGAGCCATTATTCCTCCGTTTCGGGCAATCCTTTGCTATGTGGCCGTATTTACCACAGTTAAAGCAAAGTGGCTGGCCTTCCTTGTTTTATGGGGGCTTGTTCTGTCGGTTTGCGTTGTGGCTGTTGCTACTTCCTTTTTTCGAATCCTTTTTTTTCCTTCGAAATTCGGCGACAAAGTCGTTATATACCTTAATTATTTCCGTCGTTCCTTTTGTAAGTCCAGTAACGACTGCCATGGGGGCTTTTTGACGTTGGTAATAATCGCGGCAGTTAATTTAGCTTTATTTATTTGGGTAAGCTTCGCCGAATTACCGTTACGATACCCAACCGCTATCAGGGTTACTTAGACAGCCGTTTTCTATATTTTTTAATTGTTACTGTTTCGCAGTCGATTTTCCTCGCTAAGCTTGAAGTTGAAGTCCTTTTAGTCCAGGTACGTATCCTTTTTTTCGTTCGACAGCGTGGCGAACGCCTTTATCAGTTGTTCCATGTTAAAGCTTTCCGGCTGACCTACGTTTTTTCCAGACGTTGTTGCTTTTCCAGTTGCTATCTTGGCTTTTTCTGGGGTTTTCTCTAGTAGTTCTTTTTGTGGTTCTTTTTTTCGAGAATCTCCTTTTCGAATTTTTTCGGATGTTACCGCGTCGACGAGCCTCTTTTGCTTTTAATCGACAACGGCTACTGCGTATGCATTACCTCACTAAAATCAGGCCCTATTTTTGAGGTTGTGGCTGCGCCTGCGGCGCAGCTGTGGCTAGGGCTTGTATTTTAAGTACCGACCTACAAATGACTTACAAAAACACCCAAACCTCAAAAATAGGGCCTGATGGCAAGTTGTGATTTTTTAGCTCCGTTTGGTGCGCTTCTATACAAATTTTTCAAAATTTATATTGGAAACTTTCAAATAAAATAACAATAACAAGCAATTAAAAAATAACAAAAAATACGGTTATATACAGCTTTAAAATGGCTTTTTAACCGTATATATAACTTCCAAATCGGGGTTGATTTGGCTGAGATATTAAAGAATAAAGTGAAAATTTCCGATTGGTGCATACTTTTTAACCGGAACGCCCTTACGGCTGCGACGTAATAACCATAACCCGTACGGCTAAAAAAATAGCTGGACGGGCTTTTCCCATATTGAATTACCCTTGGAAGGCCTATGGCAAAATGATATACGTAATGGTTGCGTTGTCGCGACCGCGAGGGCGTTCCGGTTAATTAAGTTCGGGACCTTCTTATGGCTGCGACGTAATAACGACAGCCCGTACGGCCAAAAAAATTGCTGGGCGAGCTTTTCCCATATCAAATATACTAAGGAAACCCGGTGCATGATAATGCGACCAGTAGTTATGCTGTCGCAGCCATGAGGGCGTCGCGGTCGCCCATTTTCCAGAGCCAAACTTAGCCGTACTAGCTGTATTTTCCATCCAAAAAAATTAAAAAAATTCCTGTACATATATTAGCTTATATTCGACGCGTATATAAAGTTTCATACTTCTCGGGTTTAAATTGGCTGCGTAACAAATTTTTTCCATATAATTCTTTGGATTTTTAAAAGAAATCAAAAAAAAATTGATAATTTTGTTAGGGACGCACCAAACGGACCCCTGTTTCGCACAACTACAACTCAGGCCTCGCTCGCTTGTTACGGGGATACGCACTCTAATTGGTTAAAAAAAAAGTAATACATAAGCTACAAGCGAGCGAGGCCTGAGCTAGCTGAGGTAACGTATGCAGGCGTTTCTCTAGCGATTAAAGGGACTTCAAAACCTTTTCCAAGGTCGAGCCTTTGCAGTTTTTTTGCTTCAAAGCGCCTTTACGCCGAGCCTGCCGTTTTTCTGTCCTAGCTTTCTGTACCGAAGCGGAGCGGTACTTCGAATTGCAATATAAAATGGGTGGATCAGGATGTCAATTCTTCCAAGAGACGGAACCAGAAGATGCTACCATGTGGGCAAGTTGTGTTGCATTCTTGAGGCTGTGGTTTTGATGTGTCCTAGTTCTAGGTCTAGGTTTCCAACTGGGGGGGAGAGCAGCTAGATATAGCTTCTGCTCTTTTGTCCTTGCAATCCTAGGGTTACAAATCAAAGCCCTTTTAATCCTTTCAAGCTCCAATAATAAATCATTACATCTGCCGACAATAATATTTATAACGTTAATTTAAATAAGGTTTATAAATAACCCGTTATTTAAATATTAAAAATATATTAAAAAATTACCGATATATTTAAACGGTATATTAAATATATTTTTTCGGTATCGGAAATTATAAAAAATTATTTATATTATAAATATAATAATTTAAAGTTATTTAAAATCTAGGTAGCTTTTTTAATTATAATAAACTTAAGTACTTTATTTCGGTTAATTTTAAAAAACAGTTAATTCGAATTTAACTTAAATTACCGTTTTTTAAATAGCGCCAGCTTAAAAAAAGCTAACTAATTAAGGCTTTAACCCTACCACCGTATCGGCGACAACCGGAAAAGTTAAAAGCTTTAAAAACTAACTAATCAATTTAATTATATACTTAGTTATTATTAATTACCGTATACCTATAACCTATATTGCGTTTTTTCGGCCTTTATTAAAAAAGAACGATTTTTAAAAAGTATTCCCCGGTTACGTTTATATAAAACCAATTATATATATACTTAATAAACGGATTAGTTATATATTATGTATTATATATATATATATATAACTAAATATCCCGAATAATATTTAATTTAATATAAATTATTTAAAATAATAAATATAAATTTTATAAATAATTATAAATTAATAAAGTTTATAATAAACTATATATTTTTTATAATTAAAACGTTTATTTTATAAATTTCGAAATTATAAAATATTATTATTAAATATATTACGGAAATAAAATACGTAAAAATAAAAATGATAATTATAAAGGTAATTAAAATTAAAAACTTTTTAATAAAGTTAAGGTTTATATTTAAAGGTTTTATTTTTATTTTAAAAAATAATATAAATACGTTTAAATAAATAAAAAATATAAATAATACGAAAAAAACGTTATATTTAAATTAAATATTATTACGTACGTTAAAAAATTCCAAAAAAAAAATTAATTTTTAATACGTAAAAAATAAAGATAATCCTATTAACGGATTTATAAAATTATTTAATAAAATAAATTTTAAACGGTTTATAATTAACTTAAAATTTAAAAAAATATAAAAAATATAAAAAAATACTTAAAATTTAATTAAAGTAATTAATAAAATAATAATTCCGTTAAATTTTTTTATATAAAAAAAATAAATTTTTTTTATTAAAATTTATTTTTTATTATTAAAAATAATAATTACGGTATTTTTTCATAATTATTTAAAAATATCCGTTTATTTATTAATTTTAACTTAATAACTTAATAATTACGAACTTAAGTATCTTTTTTAATTACGATAAACTTAAATACCTTATTTCGGTTAATCTTAAAAAATAATTAATTTAAATTTAACTTAAGTTATTATTTTTTTAAATTACGTTAACTTAAAAAAACTAAATTATTAAACCTTCGGCTTTAATATTATATCGGCAATAATTAAAAAGTAATTAATAAAACTAATTACGATTAAAAACGTTAAAAATTAATTAATTAATCGAATATATCCTATCGTTAATTACCGTATTAATAATCCGTATTACGTTTTTCCGGCCCTTAATTAAAAAAAACGGTTTTTAAAAAAATATTCCCTAGTTATATTTATATAAAATTATTTATATATATATATAATTAAATACTATAATAACACTTTACCTTATATTTATTAATTTTAAAATTTTAATTTTTTATAAAATTATTTATTTATATATATTTATAACTTTTTAAAAAAAAAACGTAACCGTAAAATTAAATTAAACAAATTAATAAATTATATTACAAACTGCTAAATTTTACTAAACCTTAACTTTTTTATAAATAACTTTAAATTACCTTATTATACCCTTATTAACAATTATTTTTAACCGAATTTTAAACGGTTTTCGTAATCCAAAATAACTAAATAAATTATTACTTATAATTTTCCAGTTTATATCGAATTAAAAATTAAATTTCGAAATTTTTCAACCTTTTACCGTTTATATTTAATTTTTTTAACAGTTTTTTTATATAATTAACATTATTTATTATAAAATCATTTAACTTTTAATTTTTTTTATATAAATTAAATCGTATCCGAAAATTAAAAATAAAATCCGATTTTTTTAATTTATTTTAAAATTTTAATAAATTTAAAAAAAAAAAACGTTTTCTATAAAGATTTTATAATTATAAAATACCGGTATTTTATAATAAAAATTACCCGGTATATTTTAACGGTTTTAATTAATAAAAATTCAAAAAATTATAAAATCGATTAAAATTAAAATTGTAAAATTAATAAAAAATTATAAAGTTATTTTATACGAATTTAAAATTTATTATAAAAAACTTAATATTTTTTAAGTTATTACATTTTAAAAAATTCCTTTTACCGAATTAATTAAAAAATAAAAAATTTATTAAAGTCGAAATTTATTAATATTACGTAATAATCGGTTTCGGAATAAAACTTTTCGTAACCGAAACGTATAATTTATTATATTAATTATTAATATAATTATTTCGTATTTTTAACTTAACTTAAATAATATAATTTAAACTTAATAACTTTATATATATATTTATAACTTTTTACGTTAATTTTTATTTTAAAACGTTAATATTTTTTATATAATTTATAATTAATTAATATTTTTTAAATAATCGGAAATATTTTTTTATTTAATAATTTTTTATTAAAAAAAATTTAAAAAATAATAATTTCGATTATTTATTAATATTACCGTTAAAAATTAAATTCGATTTTTAAAATTATAAAACTTTTAACCTAATAAACTAACGTATATAAAACGTTTTCTTATATTAACGTTTAACTTAATCCGAATTATTTCGAAAAAAATAAACTTTATATTCCGAAACGGTTACGAAAAAAAGGTAAAATAAAAAAACCGGTTTTTTAGTATAACGGTTAATTACGCAGTTTTACTTTAAATAAAAATAACAAAAATAAAAATTTAAATTTTATATAAATTAAAAATTTTAAATTTAATTTTAAAAATTATATAAATAAAGTTATTTAATATTAAAAAATATATTAATAATTAATATTTTTAAATACCGGTATTTAATATATTTAAATTATAAATTACTACTTAAAACAATCTTTATTTAAAAATTATCCTTTATATAACTAAACGTATATATAAAAACAATTACCCCTAGATTTTTTTAATTTTTCTTAAAATAATTATATATTTTTTACTAAATTCTTATAACGTACTATACAAGCGAGCTGTACACATAAGCGAGCTGTACACTTTTTTTTATTATTTTAATTTTTTAATTTTAATTATTTATTTCTTAACAATTATAATATGGAACGGTTTACAAAAAAAACGAAAATAAATTTAACCGTTCAAGTTAAAAAACGAAACCCGAAACTTAGTTATAAAAAACTTAGTCTTATTTATAATATCTTATTTATTACCTTAAGAATGCGAATTAATGGTAAATGCGCCCGATTTAATACCGTTCTTAATTTGCGAAAATTAACGTTAACTGAAGAAAAATCGATTGTCGAACGAATCTTTGATTTAAATATACGAACGTTTTCCGTTTGGCGTTAGCATGTTAAAGATATAACGAATTTGCTATTTACGTAATGCGCCGTAAAATGCGTTAGGGTTAATTAGGTATTTAATTTTATTAAACGGTAATATAAATTTAAAACGCGTTTAAATCGAAAAATAAATTATTAACGGGTTTTATACAAAAATTTAAAGGTATTTTATAAGTGGTTTAAGTTTATTCGGGTTATAATTGCGAAATATGGTATTACGGAGGAGGATATTTATAATTTCGACGAGATAAAGTTTTTGATAGGTTATTTTATGGTAATAGGTATGGTAATTATAAGTGCCGAAAAACGTGAAAGATTTAAATAGGCGTAATAAGGGAATAAGGAATAGTTTACGGTAATATAAGCTGTTAACTTTTAAAGCTGGGTTTTGTTTTTATTTATTATTTTTGCCGGAAAAAATTATTTTTTTCGCTGGTTCGCCGATAACTTATTTTTATCCAATTAGAGGATTGTTGTAAGCGAAAACGGCTGGACGATAAATAAATTGGGTTTAAAATAAATTAAGTATTTCGATAAATATATTAAAACGCGTATTAAAGGTTCGAAACGTTTTTTTATTTTTAACGGTTACGAAAATTATTATTCGATCGAATTCGAAAATTATTGCAAGATTAATAATATTATTATATTTTATATGTTTGTTTATTTTTTTTATTAATTTTAACCTTTAAACGTATTTTGTTTTTCCGTATTAAAATACGTTTATTTGCTGTATATCGAAGGTTTTATGTAACGTTACGTTATTTATATTACTAAGGAAGATTTTATCGCCGGCTTTTGTAACGCGTTTAAAGTTGTTATAATAACCGATAATATTAAATCCGGATTTATAAAAGCGGGATTTGTTTTATTTGATTTTAATCGTATTTTTTCCGAGCTAGAAGTTCTAGTTGTATTTATACCGATTGTTTTTTTATTTACCTTTATTAATTCCGTTATTTTTTTATTTACGAAAACTTTTAAAAATGTTATTAAAGCGATTTAACGGGGACGTTATTTATAAAGGAAAATTAGAAATTATTAAGGTAACTTGCCGATAAAGATGTTAAAGTCGGTTAGTTTTTTGATAAAAAGTAACCTGTTACTTTTGTACGAAATTGCTTTTTTTCGGGAGGAAAACGGTTATTTTCGCGAAACGAATTACGTTTTTAATAAACGCTAGAAAATTAAAAATAAACGTTTTTAAAAAGAAGGGATATTTATTATAAAGGAAGCATAAGCTTTTATAATTATAAAGGAAGGTAATGGTAAATAATTGTAGTTAATAACGGCCGAAGGGGGTCGTCGTAAAAAGGTTTAAGCGAAGGAACGGAAATATGGCGTTTATGGTAAGCCCGGATATAATACGCGTATTTATAAGGAGGATATAAAGGTATTTAACGATAAAAAATCCGATTAGTTCAAATTGATTTAATATATTGTAGTTGTTTAATTCGAATTTATTATCGCAACGTATTAAAAAGTGTATAGTTCGTTTATATGTACAGTTCGTTTATATAGTACGTTATTTAATTATTATAATTACTAATAATAAAATATATATTAAACGGTTTATTTAAAAATATTAAATAAAATATTTATTATATTAATTATTAATATAATTATTTTATATTTTTATTTTAACTTAAATAATATAACTTAAACTTAATAACTTTATATATAAAAATAATATTTTTTTATTAAAAAATTAACCGATTTAATCATTTTTATTAACAAATTATTTTAATAATTTTTAATTTTTTTTATAAATAATATTTTTATTAAATTATTTTAATAATATTTTTAAAAATTTTCGTAAATAAAAAAATAACGAAATTAATAAAAATAAATTTAAAAAAAATCGATATAAACATAATTAAAACTTTTAATTCGAAAAAGATACGATTAAAATTAAATAAAAAAATCCCGTTTTTATAAACCCGAATTTTATATTATCAATTATTATAATAATTTTAAATATATTATAAAAGCCGGCGATAAAATTTTCCTTAATAATATAAATAACATAACGTTATATAAAATTTTCGATATATATAAAGTTATTAAATTTAAACCGTATTATTTAAATTAAACCAAAAACATAAAATAATTATATTAATAATTAAAACGATAAATATTTTACTTAATATTTTTAAATACGGTAATTATTAATAATTTTTAAAATAATAATAAATTATATTTCGATTATAAAAAACCTTATTTTAAAATTAATTATTACGTAATACCGATAAACTTTAAATTTAATAAATTTTATATTTTTTAACTTTACGGTTTAATAAAAAAAATCTTAAATAATATCTTAAAAAATATTAAACGTTTTATAATATACTTTAAATCCGTATAAAATAATTACTTTATAATTTTTTATTAATTTTATAACTTTTTTAATTTTAATTAATTTTAAAATATTTTTTTAAACTCTTATTAATTAAAATAATTAAAATATACCGGTTAAATTAAAATATAAACTTTTAATATTCCGTATTTTCGAAATTTTAATAAAAAGGATTTCGATTAAATTATCTAATTTAAATAAAATAATTAGCTAAATAAAATATATCGATATTTCCGTCGATATTAACAATTTATCCGAAAAAAATCGGATTTTATTTTTAATTTTCGAATACGATTTAATTTAAAACGGCGGAAATAATTGATTTTTACGTAAATTTATATCAAAAAATATCCGGCTTATAAAAAAATTATTAATAAAATTAAAAAATAATAATAACGGATTTATAAACGTTAAAATTTAACTTTTAAATCGATATAAAAAATATTATAAATAATAATTTATCCGGTTATTCCGGATTACGAAAATTATTTAAAATTCCGTTAAAAATAATTATCGATAAAAATATAATTATATAATTTATAAAGTTAAAATTTAATAAAACTTAACAATTAATAACATAATTTATTTATTTATTTAATTTAATTTTATAATTACGGGTTTTTAAAAATTTTTTTCGATATATAAAAAATAAATATATTTTAATACGAAAAAATAAAACACGTTAAAAAATTAAAAGCGATAAAAAAACATTTTAAACTTTTAATATACGTTTTAATATATTTATTAAAATATTTAATTAATTTATTATTAAACCGTTTTCGTTTATAATAACTCTTTAACCGGATAAAAATATATTATCGAAAAATTAACGAAAAAAATAATTTTTTTAAATAAAAATAATAAATAAATAAAAAACTCAATTTTAAAAATTAATAATTTATATTATTATAAATTATTCCGAATTTATTTATTATATTTATTAAAAACTTTATTTTATTAAAATTATAAATATTTTTTTTTATAAAACCATATTTTCTATAAAAAAAATAAAATTATAAAACTAAATTAAATAAATAAATAAATTATATTATTAATTATTAAACTTTATTAAGTTTTAACCTTTTTATAAATATCTTATTTTAAAATAAGTTTAAATTATTTTATTATATTTTTATTAACAATTATTTTTAACCGAATTTTAAACGGTTTTCGTAATCCGGAATAATTAAATAAATTATCGCTTATAATTTTTTAATTTATATTAAATTAAAAATTAAATTTCGAAATTTTTAAACCTTTTATTATTTATATTTAACTTTTTAAATATTTTTTTATACGGTTAATATTTTTTATTATAAAATGATTTAATTTTTAATTATTTTAATTTATATAAATTAAATCGTATCCGAAAATTAAAAATAAAATCCGATTTTTTTAAAAAATATCGATTAAATTAACAGAAATTTTAATATTTTTAACTTATTTTAAAATTTTATTAAATTTAAAAATTTTATAATTACGGAATACCGGTATTTTATAATAAAAATTATCCGATATATTTCAATTATTTTAATTAATAAAAATTTAAAAATTTATAAAATCGATTAAAATTAAAATCGTAAAACTAATAAAAAATTATAAAACAATTATTTCATACGGATTTAAGATTTACCGCAAAAAATTTAATATTTTTTAAATTATTATTTATATTCTAAAAAATTCCTTTTATTAAATTAACTAAATAAAATAAAATTTATTAAAATCGAAACTTATTAATATTACGTAAATAAATTTCTTAACCGATATTAATCGAAAAATTATATATTTACGAAAACTTAATAATCGGTTTCGAAATAAAATTTTTTATAATTAAAATATATAATTTATTATTACCGTAAAAATTATTAATAATTACCATATTCGAAAATATTAGGTAAAATATTTATCGTATTAATTATTAATATAATTATTTCGTATTTTTAACTTAATTTAAATAATACGGCTTAAATTTAATAATTTTATATTAAATTATATTTTATAATTATAAATTAAATAAATTTAAATTATTTTCGAAATACCTTTAAATTTTCGTATAAAACTTTGTAATAATTTATTTTTCGAATTAAATATATTTTAAATTAATATTATTTTTTATTAAAATTAAACGTTTAATTAATTATAGTATTTATCGTAATACGTTAAATAAATAATAAATTTACTTTATTTTTAATATATTAAAACCGGGTAAAAAACGTTTACGTATTTAAATTAAAAATTATCTTATAATTAATTTTTTATTTTTATTAACGTTAATTTTCGTAAATTATAAATAATATAAATTCGGATATATTTACCGTAATATCGGGCCTTTAAAATAATTTCGGTAATATCGTATATAAAATTAAATTTTTTAAAATTAAATTTTTAATTTTATTTTTTCATTTAAATGGTTAAATTTATTTTAAATTTTTTTATAAAACGTTTTATAATATTAATATTAAAAAATATATAAATTAAATTAATTACTTAAAAAATTAAAAAATTTAAATTATTCGTTTATTTAAATTATTAATTTATATAATACTTTAATCGATTTTTATATAAACTTATATTAAAAATATTTAACGTATAAAAAAATTATTAATAAAATTAAAAAATAATAACGTACTACACATATAAGCGAAAGACATATATAAGCGAAAGACTTTTTTCGCCATTTTAACTATTTATCTTTAATCGTCTATTTTTTAATATTAACGTTATAAAACGCCTTACAAAAAAAACGAAAATAAACCTAGTTATTCAAATTAAAAAACGAAACCCGAAAGTTAGTTATAAAAAGTTTAGTTTTATCTATAAAGTTTTATATTTTACTTTAATACACCGTTTTAACGGTAAATACGCCCGAACCGATATTATTTTTTTTTTGCAGAAATTAACGCCAACCGAAAAAAAATCGATTATTAATTAAATCCTTAACCTAAATACGCGAACGTTTCTTATCCGGCTTCAGCATATTAAAAATATGGCTAATATATTACTGGCCCAACGCGTTACGGAACGCGTCGGAATTAACTAGGCGTCGAACTTTATTAAACGGCAAAAAAAACTTTAAACGCGTTTAAATCGAAAAATCGATTATTAACGGATCTTATCCGAAAATCTAGAAATATTTCGTAAATAGTTCGAACTTATTCGGGCTATAATCGCGAAGTACGGTATCGTAAAAAAGGATATTTACAACTTCGACGAGATTGAATTTTTAATAAGGCTTTTTATGGTAACGGACATAATAATTACCAGTACCGAAAAACGTAAAAAACCTAAATAAGCGTAATAAAGGAATAAAAAATGGGTTATAATTATCTAGGTTATTAATTTCTAAGGTTAAGTTATACCGTTATTTATTATTATAATAAGGAAAAATTATTTTAAATTTTAATACCGCGATAACTTATTACTAATAACCGATTAGAAAATCGTATTAAGTAATAATAACTAAATAATAAATAAATTAGGTTTAAAATAAATCCAGCATTTTGATAAATATATTCGGACGCGTACGAAAAGTTCGAAACGTTTCCTTATCCTTAACGGTTACGAAAATTACCATTCGATAAAATTCGAAAAATATTGTATTAACCACGATATTATTACGTTTTGCATACCCGCGTATTTTTCGTACCGGCTTTAACTTTTTGATATATTTTGTTTTTCTGTTTTAAAACGCGTTTATTCGCGGTATATCGAAAACCTAATACGACGCCATTATACCTATATTACCAAAGAAAATTTTCTCGCCGGCTTTTACGACGCGTTCCAAGTTACTATAACGTCCGATAACATTAAATCTAAATTCGCGAAAACTGGCTTTATTTTATTTAATCTTAATAACGTCCTTTCCGAATTCGAAATTCTTCCAGTTATACTTACGTTAACTATCTCCCCGTTAACCTCCGCCGGTTTTACTTTCCCGCCTGCGAAAACCCTTAAAAATATCCGTAAAGCAACAAAATAAAAACGTTATTTACAAAAGAAAATTAAAAATTATTAAGGTAATTTGCTAATAAGGATATTTAAATCGGTTAATTTTGTAACAAAAGGTTATATGTTATTATTATATAAAACCGCTTTTCTCCGGGAAAAAAACGTTTAATTACGCGAAACGAATTATATTTTAAACAAACATCGCAGAATTAAAAATAAACGTTTTCAAAAAAAAGGAACATTTACTATATAAAAAAAACAAACTCTTTTAGCCCAAAAAGAAAGGGGTAGTGAAAAAATGCAGCTAATAACAACTAAAAAGGGTTGTTGTAAAAAAATTAAAACGAAAAAACGGAAATATAACGTTTGCGGCAAGCCCGGATATAATGCGCGTACTTATAAAAAAGTTGTAAATACATCTAGCTAAGAAAAATCCGATTAATTTGAATTAATGCGATATATTGTTATTAAGTTATTTGAATTTGTTGTTGCGGAGTGCCAAAAAGCGGCTCGCTTATATGTGTCTCTCGCTTATATATGTGGCACGTTATAATATAAAAAAAATTATTTTTTTATATTAAAAAATAATTAAAATATATAAAACTATAAATATAATACGTATAAAAAAGATTTTTACGAACTTAAAATAACGTTTTTATATTAATAACTTTAAACTTAATAACTTAATAATTACAAACTTAAATATAATCTTTTTTAATTATAATAAACTT
Source organism: Monosporascus sp. CRB-8-3 (assembly GCA_004155055.1). Taxonomy (NCBI): domain Eukaryota; kingdom Fungi; phylum Ascomycota; class Sordariomycetes; order Xylariales; genus Monosporascus; species Monosporascus sp. CRB-8-3. The sequence continues at coordinate 28,589 of QJNZ01000864.1, forward strand.
AAATATTTTATTATAATTAATTATAAAAAATAATTAATAAAATTAATTACGATTAAAAACGTTAAAAATTAATTAATTAATTAAATATATCTTATTATTAATTACCGTATTATATAACATATATTACGTTTTTCCGGCCTTTAATAAAAAAAAACGGTTTTTAGAAAATGCTTTCCGGTTACATTTATATAAAACTATTTATATATATATATATAATAAACGAATTAACTTATATATATATAACTAAATATTACAATAATATTTTACTTTATATATTAATAACTTTAAAAAATTAAAATAATTTTAAAAATATATAATAGTATAACTTAAATAAATAAATTAATTAATTTTATTATTTTAATTATTAAATTTTATTAAAATTTAACTTTTTTTTAAATTACTTAATCTTACTTTTATTAACGATAATTCTTAATAAAATTCTAAATATTTTTCGTAATTCGAAATAACCGGATAAATTATTATTCGTTTTTTTTAACTTATATCGATTTAAAAATTAAATTTTACCGTTTTTAAATCCGTTATTATTATTTTTTATTTTAAAATAATATCTTTATAAATAAAATATTTATTATTATTATTTATTTAATTATTTTATATAAATTAAATAATACAAATAAAATAATTTTCGTTAAATTTTAAAAATAAAAAATATTAAAAATATATATTCGAATTTAATAAATATTTAAAAAATTATAAAATCGATTAAAGTTATAAAATAACTATCTTATATGAACTTAAAATATATCGTAAATAACTTAATATTATTTAAATTATAATTTACTTTATAAATTTTTTTTTTATAAAATAATAAAACTAAAAAATATAAAATTTATTACGGTTAAAATTTATTAATATTACGTAATAATCGATTTCGAAATATATAATTTATTATAACCGTAAAAACTATTTATATTTATTATATTCGAAAATATTTAATATAATTTTATCGTATATTTAATTTTATTTAAATAATAATATTTAAACTTAATAATTTTATATATAATTATATAATAATAAAAAAATAATTAAAATATATCGGTAATTAAAATTTTTAAATATTTATAATTAATATATTTAAATTACAGCTATTACTTAAAATAACTTTTATTTAAAAATTATACTTTATTTAATTAAACGTATATATAATAACAATTATTTTTAAATTTTTTTAGTTTTTTTTAAAATAATTATACGTTTTCCGTTAAAATTTTGTATTTAATTATTATAATTATTAATATAATAACATTTTTTAATTAATTAACAACCGTAATACGTTAAATAAAATAATTATTTATAAATTAAATTAATAAAAAAAATACGAAATTTAAAAAAAATAAACGGTTAATAATAATAAACGAATAATAAAAATATATTTTAAAATAATTTTTTATAATCGAATAAAGCAATTTATCTAATAAAAAATTCGTTTTTATACGGAATAAAAAATATATAAATAACAATTTATTTTTTTCTTCTTTTAATTAAAAAAACCCCTAATACGAAAAGTTTTACAGTAAAAAGGAAAAATAAAAACTTATAATAAACATAACGGTAAAAAAAAAATTTACTTTCGTAATTTTTACGGATAAAACCTTATTATCTTAATAACAACAACTAAAAAACCAATATAAAACTTTTATATAAAAATAATAACTTTAAATAAAATTAAATAAATTTTATATATCCTTAAATACTAACTTAAATACGATTAAAAAAAACGTTAAAATATAAAAATATAAATATAAATCGGTTAAAAATAAAATTAAAAATTTAAAGCTTTAATAAAAAAAACGATATAATAAAACAAATAAATAATATCGTAAAACGATTATTAAATTTACTTTAATGCGGAAATATATTTTAATAAAAAACACCTTAATAAAAATTACTTTAATTAAAAATAATACGGAATTTATAAAATATAAATATTTATAAAAATATTTTATAAAATATTTAAAAAATAAAAAACTTATAAAAAACTCTTATCGCCGTTAAAAATAATATAAAAAAAATTAACCCTTTAAAAAAAGGCGAAATATAACTAAAAAAATAATTTACTAAAAAACCTAATTTTCCGAAAAAGGAAAAAAACGAAAAAAAAAAAAAATATTACGTAAAAAAGAAAATATAATACGTAAAAACCTTAATAATTCGGATAAAAAACCTTTAAACTTATTTAAAAATTCCCAAAAACGAAAAAACCGTTATAATAATTTTTTTAATATTTTTAACAACTTTTTAACCCTTAATAATTTAAACAGCTTTAATAAATTAAACGTTTACCTAAAAAAAAAAAAAATTCTAAAAAGTTTAATAACGAAAATATAAAATTACGTTAAAAACGTTTTAACTTTTTATTAGATAAAAAAAACCACTTAACAAATTAAATTAATTAAAAATTTTAAAATAACGCCTTAATTTTTATTATTAAAGAAATTAACTATAAAAACGGAATAAAATTAAAACAACTTAATTAATTACGCCTTATAAAAGCTATTATTAAAACGTACAAAAAGGCGTTTTTAAAGTTAATTATAAATATTAAAAAAAAAAACGAAAATATTAAAAATTTTTAAGAAAATTTACGTAATTATAAATAAAATTATTGGTTGTCTTGATTAATGGGGGTTTGAGAAGCCCTGAGATTAATCGAGGTTGAAAAAGGTGGCTGTCGTAAGACTGGCGAAAGGTCGCAAAGAACAGCCATCTTATACGGACTTAAGGTTTACCGCGAAAAGCTTAACATCTCCTGAGTCATTGTCTGAGATTCCCCCTGCCAAACCAGCCAGAGGGCATAAGGTTTATCAGGGTCGAAGCTTGTCGGCATTGCGCAAATGAGCTTCCCAAGCCGATATCAGTCGAAAAATTGCGTACTTACGGGGACCAAGCAATCGGCTTCGGGATAAGGTTTTTCGCGACCGAAGTACAATTTATCGTCACCGTAAAAACCATTAATAATTGCCGTGTTCGAAAATATTGGGTAAAATATTTATCGTATTAATTATTAGTGTAATTACTTTATGTCTTTAACTTAGCCTAAATAATACGGCTTAAACCCAATAACCTTGTATAAATAAAATTAAATAAATTTTTTTTTAAAAAAATTTAACAAAATTATATATAATAAAAGAAATCCCGTATAATTTATTATAAAATTTTAAAAATTATTATAAAAAATTAAAAGTTATAATATAAAATTTAAATTAAAGGAATAAATAATTATATTTCTTATTATTATAAAGAATTATACTAACAACTAATATAAAACGATTTAATTAATATTTAAATAAACCAATTACTTTTTTTAACAACTAATTAACGATTTTAATAACTAATTTTATAATCGTATTAATAAAAAACGGAAAGTTTTATAATGCTTAAAAAAACAAAAAAAAAGAAAATAATAATAACAACTTTTAAAATAACAAATCCGTATAAAATAAAAATAAAAAGCAATTTTATTTTAACTATAATAAATACAGGCATTTAATAAAAAATTACCCTAAGCCGTAAAAAGAAAAAAACGGTAAAAAAAAAAAAAAGAAAACGTAACTAACGTTAAGGTAATAATAAATAAAAAAACTAAAATAATAACTTTCGTAACGCTTATAATAACAAAAAAACAAAAAATAATTTATCCCTAACGGCTTAAAAAATCTATACCGATTAAACGGAAAAACCTTTAACGCTTATATTAAAAAAATAATAATTTAAGAATTTTATACAATAATACGATAAAATAATTTAAAAAAAAACCCAAAAAGTTTTAATAAATAAATACCTTAAAATTCGGAAAACTTTAATAACTAAATACTTTAAAACTTAAACAATTAATTACCCTAAATTATAAAAAAACAAATACCTTAAAAATATTATTATAAAAAACGCTAACGTCCCGGATAAACTCACGGAATGGACAAGTTTACGGGATAGTTTTTGACATATTTTAATTACCTAATTTCAATTAACTATTTTTCAATATTAATAACATGAAACGGTTTATAAAAAAAGTAAAAATAAATTTAACTATTTAAATTAAAAAACGAAACCCGACACTTAATTATATAATACTTAGTTTTATTTATAAAGTTGCTTATTTTATTTTGTACGTACGATATATTAATAAATCCTCCAAAACCGATATTATCCTTAATTTACGAAAATTAACATTAACCGAAAAATAATTAATTATTAACCGAATTTTTAACCTAAATACGCAAACGTTTTTTATCCGGTATTAGCATATTAAAAATATAGCAAATTTATTACTTACGTAATACGTTACGGAACGTATTAAAATTAAATAAATATCTAATTTTATTAAATAATAACAAAAATTCGAAACGCGTTTAAATCGAAAAATAAATTATTAAAAAGTTTTATACGAAAATTTAAAGGTATTTCGTAAATAATTTAAACTTATTCGGGTTATAATCGCAAAATACGGTATCGTTAAAAAAAATATTTACAATTTCGACGAAATAAGATTTTTAATAAAGTTTTTTATAGTAACCGGCATAGTTATTACTAATGTTAAAAAACGGAAAAAACTTAAATAAGCCTAGTAAAAAAATCGGGAATAATTTATAATAATATAAGCTATTAACTTTTAAAACTGGGCCTTGCTTTTATTTATTATCCTTACCGGGAAGAATTACTTTTTTCGTTAGTTCGCCGATAACCCACTTTTATTTAATTGGAAAATTGTTATAAACGAAAACAGCTAAACGATAAATAAATTAAATTTAAAATAGGTTAAACATTTTAATAAACATATTTAAACACGTATTAAAAGTTTAAAACGTTTCTTTATCCTTAACGGTTACGAAAATTACTATTTAATCGAATTCGAAAATTATTACAAAATTAATAATATTATTATATTTTATATACCTGCTTATTTTTCCTATTAACTTTAATTTTTTAACGTATTTTATTTTTCCGTATTAAAACGTATTTATTCGTTATATATCGAAAATCTTATACGATATTACGTTACTTATATTACCAAAAAAGATTTTATCGCCGGTTTTCGCAACGCGTTTAAAGTTACCATAACGATCAATAATATTAAATCCGGATTTGCGAAAGTTAATTTCGTTTTATTCGATTTTAATAACGTTTTTTCCGAATTCGAAATTCTTTTAATTATACTTACGCTAACTATTTCCCCGTTAATTTCTACCGGTTTTATTCGTTCCCCGTTTACAAAAACCCTTAAAAATATTAAAAAAGTAACAAAACAAAAACGTTACTTACAAAAAAAAATTAGAAATTACTAAGGTAATTCGCCAACAAAAATCGTTAAATCGGCAAGTCTTTTAACAAAAAGTAACTTATTACTTTTGTACGAAATTGCTTTTTTTCGAAAAAAAATTACCTAATTACGTAAAACGAATTACATCTTAAGCAAACGTTACAAAACCAAAAACGTACGTCTTTAAAAAAAAAACATTTACTATAAAAAAGGCAAAGGCTCTTATAACTAAGAAAAAAAATAATGGTAAGTAATTGCAGTTAAAAAAAGCTAAAAATAATCGTCGCAAAAAGGTTCAAACGAAAAAATGGAAATATAATATCTACGGAAAACCCGGACATAATACACGCATTTATAAGGAAATTATAAAAACGTTTAACGATAAAAAATCCGATTAATTTAAATTAATTTAATATATTATAGTTAATTAAATTAAGTTTGTTATCGCGAAATACTAAAAACCATCCCGTAAGCTTATCCATCCCGTAAACTTATCCGGCACGTTATACTTTTATATATTTATTTTTTTTACGGAAATAACCTAAATAAATTACTTTAAAATTTAAAAATAAACGTTAATATTACGAATAATATTAACGATTTTAAAAAAAATTATTATAATAAATATTAAATCTAAAAAAATTCAAATTATAATAAATAAAAAACCCGTAATTATTATTTTTATTAATATTATTAAATAACCTTTAAAAAAACCTAATAAAAAGAAAAACGAAATTATAATTAAATATACGATATATATTAACAATTTTTTTTAAAAAGGAAAATTACCTAAATTGTAATATTTTAATAAACCTTAACGGAATTTAATTATTAATAATTAACGTTTTTTAAAAAGGATTTTTTTTATAATTTTATAAAAAACCGGAATTTATTATTAAAACCTCAAATTTAATAAACGATAAAAATTATTAATAAAAATACGTATTAAAAAAAATATCTAATAAAAAAACAACAATAACTTAATAAATAACTTAAAACATATATTTTCGAACGTTTTTAAAAACAAGAAAATTTTAATAACGGATAAAATTATAATAAAAATTATCTTTTAATACCGTTATTTTTATTAATTTAATATTAAATAATTAATATAAATTATTAAAAAATTTACGGAAATAAATTTAAATTTTAACGATATAAAAAATATCCTTTATATAATATATAACGAAAAAAAATACGGAAAATATTATTTATAAACCTTTAAAAACCAAAAAAATATATAAAAAAAATTATTTAATACGATATAAAATTAATTGAATTTATTAATATTAAAAATAAAAATTATTTCAGTTTTATTATAAATAATTTATTACGTTATAAAAAATATTATTCGTTTAAAAATAAAAATAAAATTTAATAAAATTTATATACCTATATTATATAAATTATAAAAAATTTAAAAACGCTATAACCGTACGAATAAAATAAACGTAAAAAAATATAAATCTTATCTTTTAATAATAACAGGAAATTCGGTATAAGAATAATTAAAAACTTTTATATTATAAAAATTATCGAATTAATAATTTTTAACGTATATAATTAATATTCCAGCCGACATCAATCGAGAAATTACGTGCTTACGGGGACCCAGCAGTCGGCTTCGGGATAAGGCTCTTCGTAACCAAGGCGTACAATCTATCATCACCGTGAAAACCATTAATAATTACCGTATTCGAAAATACTAGGTAAAGTATCTATCGTATTAATTATTAATATAATTACTTCGTATCTTTAGCTCAGCCTAGATAATACGGGTTAAAGCTAACGACCTTGTATAATTAATATTAAAACGGAATTATAAAACGAAAAATATAATTTTTATAAAACGAAAGGTATATAATTTTTATATAACATACCACATAAGCTCGCGAACCAAACAAACTCGCGAACCGTTTTTATCAACATCTCAATTACCTAACTTTAATCGTTAATTTTTTAACATCCATAATATGGAACGTCTTATAAAAAAATCTAGGATAAATTTAACCATTTAGGCTAAAAAACGAAACCCAAAGTTTAGCTTTAAAAAGTTACATTTTATATATAACGTCCCCAAATCTACTTTAAAAGCCCGATATTACGGTTAATACGCCCGAGCCGATATTATCTCCTATTTGCGAAAATTAACGCCGACCGAAAAGAAATTTATTATCGAACAAATCCTTAATTTAAATACGCAAACGTTTTTTATTTAACGTTAACACGTTGAAAATATGGCAAATTTACTACTCGCGCAACGTATTACAAAACGCATCAAAGTTAACTAGGTATCCAACTTTATTAAACGGCAAAAAAAATTCAAAACGCATCTAAATCGAAAAATCGATTATTAAAAGGTGTTATACAAAAATCCAAAGACATTTCGCAAATAATTCGAGCTTATTTGGGTTACTATTGCAAAATACGGCATCATAAAAAAAGATATCTATAACTTCGATAAAACTGGATTTTTAATAGGGCTTCTTATAATAACGGGCATAATAATTACCAATACCGAAAAACGTAAAAAACTTAAATAAACTTAATAAAAAAATAAAAAATAAATTACAATTATTCAAATTATTAATTTCCAAAATTAGGTTATACCGCTATTTATTATCATAACAGGGAAAAATTACTTTAAATCTTAATTCCGTAATAACCTATTACTAACAGCCGATTAAAAAATCGTATTAAATAATAATAACTAAATAACAAACAAATTAAATTTAAAATAAATCCAATATTTCGATTAATATACTTAAACGCGTACGAAAAAATCGAAACGTCTCCTTATCCTCAACGGCTACAAAAACCATTATTCGATAAAATTCGAAAAATATTACGCCAATTACAACATTATTACATTTTACATACCCGCGTATTTTTCATATAAACTTTAACTTTTTAACGTATCTTATTTTTCTTTTTTAAAACGCGTTTATTCGTTATATATCGAAAACCTAATATAATGCTATTATACCCATATCGCCAAAAAAAATTTCCTTGCCGGTTTTTACGACGTATTTAAAGTTACCATAACGTCCGATAATATTAAATCCGGATTTACGAAAACTAGCCTTATTTTATTCGATTTTAATATTATTTTTTCCGAGCTTAAAATTCCTTTAGTTATATTTACGCCGACCGTTTCCTTATTAACCTTTACCGGTTCCATTTATTCCCTATTTACGAAAACCCTTAAAAATATTAAAAAAATAATAAGATAAAAACGTTATTTATAAAAAAAAATTAAAAATTACCAGGGTAACTCGCCGACAAAAATCGTTAAATCGGCGAATCTTTTAACAAAAAATAACTTATTACTTTTACACGAAATTACTTTTCTTCAAAAAGAAATTACTTAATTACGTAAAACGAATTACATCTTAAGCAAACGTCGAAAAACCAAAAACAAACGTCTCTAAGAAAAAAGGACACTTACTATACAAAAAGAACAAGCTTTCCTGGCCGAAAAAGAAGAAAATAATAAAAAAATACAGCTAACATCCGCTAAAAGTAATTATCGCAAAAGGGTTAAAACGAAGAAACGGAAATATAACGTTTGCAACAAACCCGGATATAATACGCGTACTTGTAAAAAAGCTGTAGAAACATCTAGCGAAGAAAAATCCAATTAATTTTAGTTAATTTAATATGTTATAATTAATTAATTCGAATTTATTATTAAGAGGTGCCAAAAAACAGCTCGCGAGCTTGTTTGGCTCGTAAGCTTATATAGTACGTTAAATAAATTTTTATATATATTTTTAAGATTTTATAATAAAAATAATAATATATATTATTAATAATATAAATTAATTTATAGCAAAAAATATAATATTAATCGAATACTTTAAAAATATATTCAAACTAAATAAATTATATAAACCCAATAATAATTATTTCCGAATTTTCGATAATAAATATATAAATTTATTTAATAAAAATTATCGAATTAAATTAAAAAAAATTAATAATTTATAAAAAAAAAAAATTATTAAATTATTAACGGATATATAATTATAAAGTATAATTATTAAAAAGTGTGGGCAAGTTGTGTTGCATTCTTCAGGCTGTGGTTCTAATGTGTCCTATCCTTTCCAACTAGGGGGGGGAGAGCAGCTAGATATAGCTTCTGCTCTTTTGTCCTTGCAATCCTAGGGCCACAAATCAAAGCCCTTTTGATCCTTTCAACGCTCCAACAATAAATCACCCTATCTGCCGACACGCCCTCATGGCCCTAGGGTTGCCATGAAGCCATCCAGACCTCGCCGTCGCCCTAGAAGCCATCAAAAAGT
>QJNZ01000865.1:0-38126 GCA_004155055.1 Monosporascus sp. CRB-8-3
AGATATAGATCCGAGGTGCGACTCTAGCTGGTGTTGATTTCAGTTTATGGCTTTCGAAGTCTTGATAACTGCCGACTTGGAGTCGTTTCTTTAGTTGCGGGTAGGGCAGAGCTAAGCCCCCTTGCCCCTCGCCAAGCCGTACGGGGCTGTGCATTTCTGTATAACAGAAATACTAATCGAGCCTGAACCCGAGATCTACTCTTTATTCTCGGAAATGCAGACTGAGGTCTTGGTTTCATACACCTCATTAATCCGCTAGTTTCCTTCAAGTCCACCATCTTGAAGTTACACGCCAAGGTGCGGTCCGGTCCGCATGTTATGTCTTGGCTTAGAAACCATCGGTGGTCGGGGACGAAACCATATAGGGACTTCTAAGATTATCGGACTTTTACTCAATTCAGAATATCTGCAGCTTTATATGAGTGAGTCTAATGTCATTTTGCCTATGTATTCGTAGTGCCGCAGGAAAGGTTACCCTCAGAAGCAGCCGTGAACAATGCGCATTCGGGACTCCCTACGCATCGTTACAACAACGCTACCGAATTGGGCTTGACTCAGCGAAACACCGTTTGCAGGAACAAGATCTCGACCATAAAATATGGGATATCCAAATTCTGCTCTGCAAAACTTTGTTACCAGAATAGCGGCCCATAAACTATCCCCTATAACAGGCCGTCTAGTTGCAGACGGCCTCAGTCGTCCTCTCTCCGTCTAACCTTCAACATCGCTACAACACCACACACCCTCTTTGGGAGCGTCCAGCATCTTTTCTTGAATGAATTCTGGAGCGACTAATGCGAGCACCGAAAATGCCACAACGGGCGCGAAAGCGAATTGTGTAGTGCTGGCGTTGCGCCTCCTGACAATCTTAGTGGTATCGGGATCCAGATGCCGAATATAGTCGGGGCTCTATCTGACGCCCTCTTCTATCTCCTGTGCCCAGTTCCCTCTTTCAAACTCTCTACAATAGCTCCAATCGCAGCGCCTGCTGCAGTGTGGCCATGGAGATGCTGATACCCATGGATCAGTCTAGCGAGCGAAACAGACACCCACAGGTGATCGCGACAGCCATGTCACGCCGTGGGACGTTGGCAATGACGGAGACCGGGGTTTCGTCCATTGCCGTGACGTTATCGGCGTACCGTCCCAAATTAGTTTCCTTGGAAAGCGTATGACATACATATACCTAGGCCCAACGATATGAGCATCATACCCGCAACAACCCCGGTCATATATGTAACGGCGATGCAGGCAAATGTTATTAATGGAATGGCGTCTGAGAAGTACGCGGTATCGCTCGATCATTGCCGTACAATAGTACTTGGCACCCCGTTTCATGATTACATTGCCGCATAGCAACCCTGCGAGCATCGAAGCAGTGCTCGGGAGGAGCATGAGGGACGGCTTGAATGCTGAAAGATCCATTGCCGCCTGGAAGAACAGCGATATGAAGAATAACACCGCCGTCTGAGCGACGATACCGAAGACATCCGCTCCGTGAGCCGCCAGCAAGGGTCCGTGAGAAACGACATGCCCGGGCACAAATGGGATGCGGAGCCACTTTCATCTCGATCAGTATGAAGATCACGAAGAGGACCAGTCTTAGAGCTAACGGCGCGGTCGTGATGATCCTTGACCAACCCCTCGTTGCTACCGTAGTCAACCCCGAATATCAGTAGGAATACAGCAGAAACTGGGGTAAAAGGCCCCAGGAAGTCGATGCGCACGAGCTTTTCCGTCCAGCACGTGTGATCTGTCTCTGTATATGTCCGGTTTATGCTTGAAGTAACCCATGTATCAACGCTGCAGATTTTGAGGCCAGTTACCTTCTTCGGGTAGTTCGTCATTGCGCGCCTTTTGATCAACCTTCGACGCCAAAAATCCCACCGAGCGCTGCATAACAACGATTTATCCGACGCCCGTATCCAAAGGAAGTCGTCCACTCTCACATCTAAGCTAACTAGGGTGCTCTTTGGGATTTCGTCGTCGTACCGCTGCTTGTACATGGTCTTCCCGGCGATCTGCATCCAGACGGTAGCCACCGTCAACAGGAGCCCGAGCTGCGTCAGGCGGGGTGCTTCGTTATGCTGACCGTGGTCGACGATCTCGTCCTCGAGGACCTCTCTCAGCGCCCGCATCCCGTGCAGTAAGAAGGCGGCGGTCTCGCCCGCCGTCAGGCGCGCGACGAAGGCGTTGACGTTGGTCTAAACGTGCTGCTCCGGGAGCGTCCAGTCGGCGCCGCAGCCGCAGTCGGTGTTCCATGTCTCGCAGGCGCTAAGGGCCCAGCATGACCAGGTCGCTCCACAGCGTCCCCGTCTCCCAAATCCAGTTGCGCTTCAGCAGTATCGTCATAGGGGACGGCAGGGCAGGGTCCGGCCGCGCCTTCAGGGCTCGGACGAGGTCGACGAGATTGTTTTTGCCGGGCCTCGTTGGCCCACAGGATGCGCCTCGCGGCACGGAGCACGCCGTACCAGAGCCCCCAAAGCTGAAGCTCTGTTGACTGAAAATTAGCCACGTTCCCGTCGGGTTCCGGGAAATCCTCCTCGGCTCCCCACTGCGAAAATGAGAATTGGCAATTGCCTCGTGGACTCCATTGGTAATAACCGATATATCTACATTCGCTTGCTCTAAGTTTACGGAGTCGTCCCCTCACACACGAGCCTCCTCCAAAGAAGCTACCGCCAACGCTTGCTTGATGGTATGGCCGCAATTTCCTGGGCTGTCTTACCATCTTAAGCGCTATTTCTGGACTGCGATAATGTCCTTGACCGCGAGCCATCATTTCTTCCCTGTACCGTGCTCTGCCATGGTCCGCGGTCGAATATGTCTGCTCGATGAGATCTGCGAGCCTTGCAGCGGCCGTCACAGTGTCTGTCTCGCCGGCTAAGTAAGCGTCTAGGGTTTCGGTATCACCGGAGAACCAACACCGCATCTTCCCAATCGCATCTATCTTGGCTGGTTCGTCAAGCTTATCGTCCCCCGCGATCCTGATCACCGCCTCCCGTCTTTCCTTCTCCCGCCGCTGCAGCGGATATGGGCCGTCGGATCCAACCGAGACGGCGGAGTTCCATTCCGAATCTTCCGATGGCGATGTCTGGGGCCTTTGCTCCTCTTCCGTCATTGTGCTATGTAGATGGAAGTCTAAGGACAAGTTTGCCCAGCACTCTACATACTACAGTATTTATAATTGAGTGTCCCAAGGCGACCCATTGGACGTCGTTGACGTGGCTCTGTCCCCTACGGACAAGCTGAGGATGCCGTGTGACTGAAGTCGGCGGATCTTCGTAAGCAGCATTGCGCCACGTCTTGAGCCCTTTCGGATCACTAGTTAACCGGCAATCGGCAGAACGGCCCACTCGGTAAACTCCTATTTGTGTAGTCATGATAAAACCATTTCCGGAGCTAGCCTCCAGTTCGTCTGGCGTTTATGACTCGGTCAACGCTTATGGGTTGGTGGAGCAATTACGCTAGGTGTGGCCATATGCTCAACTGAGAACGATGGCCGGTACACACGCCCATACCCTGTGGTCCCGCCCGCTCTCCCCTAGATATGTCACATATAGCCAGGTTCCTGTAACTGCGAAATAAGTGTTGCAGGTCCACCTTCACGCTTAGTAATAAAGGCGATCTAAAATGAGGAGAGGGGCGAAGGGGTAATGTATGTTAGTGGACCACCCTTAGGCTCAGCCCCGGGGGGGAAGCATTGAGGGGGTGGTTGTTAAAGGCGCTAAACGACTTCGAAGTCGTCTTCGCACGTTTTGGCAACTTTTGATAGCTTTTGGAATTACTTGGGTTTTCCAGCTCGGATAGTCGTGGCTGAATCGTATATCAGAATCTTACCCTCAACGAGCCCTATATAATGGAATTAACTATATCTTCACGGCTGCTAAATCCGTTAGGATATATGATGATGTATTCGAAAGCGCCGTACCCGGATGAATTTTATATATATAAATATGGGTGTTATAAAGTGAAAGTAGATCTGCAACACTTGAATTCGAAGTTATTGTAGTAGTAGCTGGGTCAGTGCTGACCAGCGAATATTTGGTGTTGTACGAAGACCCGGATCAAAGGTTTTCAGCCGACAGTTAAGAGACGAGGCGGCGCATATACACTTCAGCCGTTACGCCAGGTTGGGGTGCGCCTCCCTGACGCGATGTCAGGTTCGCCGACCCTTCGCCCCTTTAGCAGCGCCCGGACACCGAGGAACCGCGTCGCCACGGCCCACGGTAGGGTAAATGGTGGGCCATGATGCATAGCTTACTAGCACCTGCCACATGGGCCCAGAACGATCGCCGCGGATACCCATCTCCTGCAAGCTAAGTGCCGCGTCGTAGTACATACCGATCATCTACTAGGCGGCGTAGTCCAGGACGCCGCAGCAGACCCTACCGGTGACCATCTAGGTTGCCTTCAGGCTTGTCTTATACGAGCGCGTGTATGCCCGCGTGGCGGGGACGGTGGGGTTTAGGAGACGCCAGGAATGCGGGCGCCTCAGAAGAGCCTGGGGGAAGGGGCACTAACAGGAAGAGACATGATATTGTGTTAGAAGGAGGGTTACAATTGACTGCCGATTGAAAACAAGCGAATGAAGAAAGCAAAGCAAAGGAAACAAAGTTCCTCTTCCCCTTACATACCCTCCAAAAGATATCGAATACTCGAATTATCAACCCCCTGAGCAATGACAATCTCGACCCTGACATAGGAACCAATACGTATATAGCACCCCGTAGTAACGTGCTCTCATTCGGATAAGGAGCTGATAACACGTTCGTTCTTTAGGTGGCTACCGGCCGGGGTTATTAATCGATCCGGAGCTTGGAAGTTTGGAGCTTACAGAGCTTGTAGCAACCAACCGTCGTAGCGTCCTGATGTAAATACCATCTACCGTAGCGCGGGAAGTTGTACATCGCCTACTAGGCGAGCGATTGCTGAAGGCAGTACTACTGCCTCAGACTACTGGCCCGGGACGGCGTGTTCGTTGACCTGACACTTCGTACGCTCTCCTCTCTCACTCGTTGTTGAGCTGGATCTTGTTCGCCATGCTCCGACGCCGTCACAGTAGAACTGTCGGACGCCTCATTGTCGGTGTGAGATTGATCCTGAGACAATTCGCTCTGCTCTTCGTGGCTGATATGGTCAGTTTGCTCGGGTTGCCCTGTAGGTTCCTTCTTGTCCGGCCGCCGGAGACAAGGATGATCCGGATCCGAGATATCTAAACTGGCCAAAGTGACGTCGTGTTTGGTGGTTGGTATATCTTCCGTGCAGTTCGACCATTTATCCAGCCCGAGCTCTTCGTGCGCTAGCCGGTGTAGCTGGAGACTTGTGGAAGTTACCCACTCAAGGTGTGCGTACTGCCCGATTTTCCTGCGTTCTTGGAGGAAAGCGAGGATAGGTTCAAGGGTATAGGATACGCCTGTGATGAGGGCACCCGTGATGAAGGTGAAAAGAAGCCCAAAAAGACTAAAAGAGGAATATGAACTGCTTCGTATTTTCTGTAACATGAGTTAGTATATCACTTATAGGTTCCTTAGAACTACAGCCAAGATAGCTAGCAAATGGAGGGTGCAGGCGAATGACAGGTACTGCATCCTGGGGAGGCGATTTCACCAGTACATGAGGCGAGGCTGTAACTTAACAGCATCGACACCATGTGAGCCTCCCTAGTCATCACCACCGGACCTTAAGTAGAGTCAAAATATAAGGAGGAACTAATAGAGCCAAATTGGGAAAAGGAAAAGAAAGATGGTAAGCGGTACCTGGCTATTGCATAGCTTCTGCTCTTGTTCATTAAGAGGCGGCCACCATGATTTCTTGATTTCTGGATCGTTGGTTCCCAAGGCAGTATTAACATAGGCCGCTTGCATTGCAGCGAGTTTAGTCTCCCACCAATGTTTTACATCCAGTTGCCATTGATTGTTTGGGAGAGGCAATTGGACGCCACCGAAAAGGCGCGACTGGGATATTAAGGATTTGGCCCCAAGATGATATATTACGTGTGAGAGGGTGGTAGGAGACCCATGGAGTGTTAATGCGTTCCAAATTTCGAGAGTACCAGCAGTCTCATTCGAGGATGGTCTTCTCGGATCCAAATCGTGACCCGTTAGGTTGAACAATGGAGCCGCGCCGTACAAGGCGTCAAGCGCGCTGGCTAACGGTCCACAACCAAGATCTCCTGGATAAGCCAAATTGCATAACTGCCACTGTTCAGCGCAGCCCATGGGAGATGCTGCTTCGTCTGTTCTGTATGCCGGTATGGCTTCGACAATACTGGTGACCGAAATGAGCCCCTCAGGCGTGGTGGCCCGGTACCATTCATCGTCCATTAACTGGTTGAATACGACGCCGTTTCCCGACAGGAAAACAATGCTAACATCGGCATCAGTACGTTGGAGCTCAGGAATGGGTATGAGGCTCGCGGCCATCGGAGCCCCTTGGAAGGTATCGGAGTTTGCCGAACTGGTGACCACGGGAATGTTACATGCGCGTGCCAAAATTCGAGGTGACAGTTGGAGGACTTACAATAACCTAAAGTTGTTTCCCACAAGGTCTTCAGGCTCCCCGTCATGATCCGAATACTGGGAATCAACGTCCTCGACCGAGTAAGTGAAGTTAAAGTCTGTCAGGTTGTTAAGGCTTCCTTTGGGGAAAGCCCCATAATGGAACCTTATCCAGTTTCTTTTGCTCCCAACAAAACGGCTGGTGTAGCCCTTTGTTTTCAGGGGAGCACAATGCAAAACATGTCTCCATGCAACCCTTTCGTTTGGAGGGGCGTTGAGCCCCAGGTCATCATTGCTGTTGATAAATCCGGTATCTAAAAGAATGTTTGACTCGGTACGACAGACTTGATCTTGAAATGGACAGCTAGCTTTGGTATCCATCGTAGCGGTTGGAAGACGGTTGACAACGAACTTCGTGCAGTCCAGGATTCCTGTGCCATCATTGTAACACTGCTGGGCATAATTTTCTGCGTCGTTCAGTCTCTCGGCTTCGAGAGGACTTTCAATCGACGTGCCAGAAAAGAACCCACAGTCGCTGCTGCCCCGAATCAAAACCTCGTCACCTACGGCTGTGGAGATTTTAGAGGAGAAGCCGCCCGCTACCGTAAAAGCGGCTAGACAAGTAGTAGCGGCTAATACCAGAGGGAAAAGGCGAGCATTTCGTTTCATTGGAAGTTTGCGCCATACCCAAAGAAGCTGTAAGAAGGACGCTAGACCAGACTCCGGTGTTGACGAGTTCCGTAGGATGACCTATTTCAGCTCTGAGAGTCAGTAGCCATTCCAAGGGTCGCTTTGAGGGAAATAAACGAAGAAAATATGCGAGAAATTTGGTTGTGCTGTGAGCATCAGGATGGTTGTTAGCCCGGATAACGGGCTCAATCCTAGATACTGACCTGGCGTTGGTGATGAATGGTGTCCCGAGGATCAGGGGTTGAGAGATGCTTATGAGTCAGGAGACAAAAGATCCTCCAGAAACGGGTAGCCACAAAGGCGACGAAGAAAGCCGTAAAGGCAATGAGGAGATTTCCAGTTGATCTTGTCGTGGTAAGGGTGGCACCTAGTGTTGCCCCCCGGGACCAGTTGGTCCATACTCCAAGGTAAACTGCATTGTCCATGATGCGTGTCAGTGTGCAGGCGTAGTTGGGCGGAATCGAAAGGTAAAAGGATAACACATGATGAAGAACCTTTCTGCTTAAGTATCGAGCCTCCAGTTTCGACACATGCTTGGTGAGGCGAAGGTAGTACAGATCCAGCCTTAAGATTGATCGGAGCGGCGTCGACAGAAATTAGAAGACATAGGGCGATTACTCGAATAGGCCTGATGACACGAGGAACGAGGGTTATACAAGAGCGTTAAGTCGTATCCAGACTATGTCCATTCATGTATGGAATACATATGTCAACTGCCCGGCCGTTGCATAGGACATTTTGTTCTCGACGAGAACGGGAGGAGGTATTTCGCCCCATCAGTCCATTTCGCCTCCCTCCGAAATAAAACAGGCGGTCGGGACGGCACATTGGTTGAATATTCCGATGGACATGGGCGGAGCAGGCATGCATAGGGAGCTGCCCTAAAGAAACAATATCCTGTAGCCGTCATTGGATGCCTTGTATGATCTTTATGTCTTCAACAGGAATGTTGAATATGAGCATTCGCACCCACATCAGCCTTTCTGTAGGTGCACAGGCTAAGGCTTTGGTGATGGCGGCTCGGCGAATGCCGAATGCATGCAACCCCGAACTCCTATTCAACGCCAATCAATCGAGCCGTAGAGCCTTTGGATTATTATACAACTACTATACCACAGACGTACGGGCTACCCGCCATTGGTGGAGTGCTGTGATTAGAATAGAATAGAAGTAACCCCGAGTAGCATCAGGAGGCAGATGATGTGGCACAACAGAAGGTAGGAATATCAATGTTGTAGTAAGGCGTTTTATCCAATAAGCAAAAAGGGGAATGAGATAGACGTAGATGTGGCATTGGCTGAGAATCGTTAACTGCAGTATGAAACGCAATGGCTTGCGAAATGTATGCTTAGGACACTCTCCAGATAACGGAATTAAATGTAAATCTGCCTTACGGTCAACTTCTTTTTAATATGCCTCTTTCGACGTCAAGGGCGGACGGATCACAAGAAGGCTATGAAGGGAGTGGCGTACTAATATAAGAACAATGCCGTTCATTTTGGACTGTAACCTCCCAGAATAACCATTGCCATTCTTTTGCCATCTTCACAATCAGGCCAGATTAGTTGTCAGACCCTATGTGAGGCCCCACACTATGGCGGGACACTATCAGGTCTTAAATCTCACATTAGTTGTGTCAGTGACGGCCAGAAAATCCCTGGAGTTGTCCCAAGAAACTTTTGCCCGTACATTCCCAACCCCCGTCTCTCCTTTTTCTGAACTCTGTGTGCTTAAAAGGGAAAATCCCCGCCCCCGTTCTCGAGCCTGCCTGAAGTAACATAGTTCATGTATGTGTGCCCCCAATTCTATTTAATTACCCGCTGCCGCTTATGTCTTGCCACCTAGACTAAATAAACTGCATGGTCTCAACCCCTTTTTAAAGCCTTGCGGCGCTCGTCCGGGTTGCTCCGGGCCGCATACTGTCTGACCCTGACATAGTGGCGACCTACAGGGTAGGGTTGCTTTCACAATTCGAAGGAGCACGATAGGCTGTCATACTTGGACGAGTTTGTCCGGTATTACGATGGGAGGCGTCCGGAGTTCAAAAGCTGCTCGCAACGGCTGCTTCCCACGGATACCTACCAAGGGGCGTACATAGATTTAAGCTACGATGTAACAAACCCAAGACCTACAACGTCAAATGAAAGGGGGTTTAATATCGACACCAGCGCGGAACCTGGCAAAGCTACGTGTGCACACAGCCGTCTAGTGTGGGTGACCCACCTTTGGAGTGCACCCACCTTTGGAGAACGAATATTCCCCACTAGCAAATGTAGACCTTCTTTATTATTAGACCGTATCTTAACTATAATTAAAGTAATTTGTACCATATTTTGAAAATGGGTCCTAATAAAAAGTACTTTATTATTAAGTTACTTAAGGAAGTAAGGAAAGGTAAAAGGGTTAAAAATTTAGCTGCCGTTTGGGGTATTTCCGTTATAACGGTCCGGAGATGCCGGGACGGCGGTTTTATTATATAGGAAATTTTTAAATTTTATTAACGTTTTTTAAAAAATAATAAACGTTTTGTAGTAAAATGGATATGTAAAGAAAAAGATACAGGACGAGTTTTTAATAAGGTTTAAGTCCGTCGTTTTATTAAAGTTATTTTGTAAAGTTATAGGAACGATAAAACCTTAGGGATATATTGGATTAATAATTTCCTATACCGAAACCCTGATATTAAAATAAAGCTTGTAAGGTAGTTCGACTTTTTTAAGGCGAAAAATATTTAAAAAGATATTTTTTATCGGTATTATAACGTTTTTAAGCGTATTATCCTAAAAAAAAAGATTAAGCTAAAAAGGATTACGAATATAAATAAGTATAACGTTTAAAAGGGTAAATCCTATAGTAGTAAAGTTCTGGGTAACGTTTTTAAAAGCTATGCCGAATTAAAGAAGTTAAAAGGTATTAATTAGGTTTTTATCCTTAAAATAATTATCTTTATAGGCGAAAGTTTAATTTTATTAATTATTTTTAAAAAAATTATATTCTAAGCATAATAATTTCTTAATATAATCCTTCCGTAGAAGTATAATTCGTCCTTTTTAAAATAAAATAACGCCCGAATCGCTCTATAATAACTTCGTAAAGTATATTTTCCGGAAACGAAACTTTTAAAAGTAACCGATAGAAAGATTTTTTTAATAAATAAATACGTTACGTACGAATCCGTTTAGTTTTAATATAAATACAAAATTAATAACGTAACGTTAATATATTTACTGCCGTATTTTATTTACGTATTATAATTTTTAAATATAAACGTTTTTTTGCCGTTAAAGATAACTGTAACGAACCTGTCATATATCCACCTGGAGGTATGAGCAGTATCCGAAATGGGGTCTTGATTTGCAGGTAACAATAGGGCGAGGAATGATTTAGTGGTATGTTCGTTAAAGAGATTTAAGGTACTCTTCCCTTAGGTAGAGAACGGTGCAGTTGCCTCTGGCTAAGAGCTTAGATTGATAGCTAAGGAGCGAAACTAAGTAGGTGTTATCTACATGAGAAACCTATTCATTATATATCCCGATTTCTAAAGTGAGTGTGTCGCGGATCTGCTGGATCCGTGTGATCTGGACCCAGATCACACAGATCACCCAGATCACGTCAAGAGCCAAGCTTGCCTGTCCGAGGTTTAGCCGCGACAGGTGCGCGCCAGGCCTTAAAGGCTGGCTCCTCCAAGACAGGAACCCCTGTTCCTGTAACAATAACTTATTACTAAAAGACAAAAGGGTAATAAAGTTATAATATTTCCGCGTTCCGGATAAAGTAACGTTTTCTTAAAACGTACGTTTATATATACGGTAAGGTTTTTATATAGAAGAATATTTATAGCGGTTTCCGTTACGTAAGGGTTTAGCCGCTAGATATAAATAAAATCGTTAAAAATCTTAAAGTAATTTATCCGGAATTAGATATTATTAAGCTAATTATTTAAATAAAAAGAAACCCTTTTAAGTTACGCGATAAATTAACGTTTTTTATACCGAAAAAAAGCCAGCATTTAAAAAAGCAATTTAAGTATTTCTTATTCGAAGATGTTAATAGGAAACGTAGTTATTAGGCCTTTGTAAAAAGGGTAAGTAAAGCGTTAAATTAAAATATAAAAGTTATTACCGTTTTAAAGTTCGAAAATCAGCTTTTTTACAAAGAAAACAAATTACTAAAGCTAATAACGAAAAAGAAAGTTAAACTTTTAGTAAAGGACTTATTTGTTAATATTTAAGATATTTATTTACCTCAGCTAGCTCAGGCCTCTTCCTGGCTCGTTCTCCGATTTCTTCAAAGTCACTTAAGTACCGCTCTATAACGTTAATAATTAACCAATCAAATCCCAAATACCCGTAACAAGCTAGCGAGGCCTAAGTTATAATTACGCGAAAACGTTCTTATTTAGCAAATTTGCTTTTTCAGAAAAACGAAAATCTGTAATAACTTAACAATAAAACATTTCCTGTAATTATATATACATTTTTACGATTATTTCGATTATGGCTTATTATCAATACTATTCTGGTCCTAATTAGGACCCGTTTGTTATTTTTAAACCTTAACGTATTTATTAACTACAGCCCGAACTTATTGCGTTATTTTCGCCCCTTTTAAAATACGACAAATCCGAATTTTTCCAGTTTTATAAGGCTACGCTTTTGGAACAGAATATACGTACGCGTACATTAAGTTTCTGGCATTAATATAAGGCAGCTAATATAACGTTTAAAAACTTTATTCGTAATTAGATTTTTTATAATAATACAGGCCGATTATACAATTCGACCGTTCGGATTAACCGGTTAATTAACGTATTAAAAAAAAAACGAATACGCAATAGGTTATTAATATGCGAAAGTTGGTAAAAGTTTATAACTTTTGCTAATTAAAACCTTTTTATACGAAAATATTACGATATATTATATGGTAAGTTTGTAGCTTTTATAAAAGGCCCCGGATTCCGCCGTTTTTCGGAGAATTTATTATTCGATATCGATACGATCTATATTACCTTGGATAAGGGTAAACGATTTGTAAAAACGCTGGCTTTTAACTGGTTTAAATTTTTAAACCAAGTAGTTGTATACCTAAAGAAAAGGTGGTAGTCGTATGGTACGAAACGGAAAACGAAACGGTTTCGTAATAATAACGATCCGGAAGTTTTTATATATCTTTTTTTCATGGTTTTAGTTATTATAGTTAAAATAATTTCTAAAATTAATAATAGTTATTTACTTTATTTATTAAGTAAGTTTTTATTATCTTCGGATATATTACGGAATGGGATTAATATATTAAGGGGGCTAGGTATTTGCGAAAGTTATTATACGTTAAATAAAGATATAAACCGATCGTTAAAAGAAATTAAAGTAATCGCATTAATTCCTTTATAATAATACGGTTTTAATTAAAACAGGCCATATTTTACCGCCAGATATAATAAAACGATATCGTATTTTGGTACGATAACTTTAATATTTAAAATTATATTTGTAATATAACGTTTTGATACGGTTCCGTTATACAGAATATTATTACCGCTTTTGTTTGTTATTATAACCGTATCCTTAAAAAAGGGTTAAAGTAATTTATATTCCGTTTTAATTAATATTATAAGATAAAATGGTTTTACGAAATATTATAATAATATTTGGTATTATTTAATATTTCCCGTTAGTTCGTAGTTAATATTATCCGGATTTTGTTCCTTACTTTTATTAATACGTTTTATAAACGTAACAAATAAAAATTTCCCGGCTTTCTTAAATTAAAGCGTATATTATATAATAAACGCCGTTCGATTTCGTTAGGTACAGTTAATAAAAACGAAGGTACTATCGACGGTACCTATAATATTTATTAAAAGATTTTCCAGGTAATATATGGATTTAAAGAAAAATAATTTTATCGATTTTTGAAACGTTTTTATTTTATTTATAGAAATCAGAAAATAACCAGTTATATCCGGAAAATATAGGTTAGTTAAGCCGAAACAGCCGATTTATATAATAGGAAACGGTAGTTTCTTTCCGTTCCTGCTTTGTTTTATATATAGATAAACTTTTTACTTATATTTATACGTACTTATTAACTTAACAATATAAACGGAATATATATAACATAAGTAACCTTAAAAGTAAATTATTAATTTTTAAACAGGATAACGTAATTATATCAGAAATCGCCGAAATTTTATTTATTTAAACCTTTTATCCTTTATATATATAACGTTCGCATATTTACGTTATTTCTGTAAAAATTGCGTATCCGATACGAACTACTTATAAAGAAAACGTTTGGCATATACGGAGTTACTAAAAATATTTCGATCGAAAATTTTTTTTCGAAAACGTAACTTACCGAGTTTATAAAGTATATATATTCCCGGTTATTTATCGCCAAGTTCGAAACTATCGCGTATAATGTGGTTTTTAAGTATTTTAGTTGCGCTGGATAAATAGGGAAAGTATTACGGGATTTTAATTAAAACGCGTTAATAAATAAGGATTTTTCCGACGAAAATTTTCTGTCGTTATTTATTAATAATACGTTACTTGGTAATATAAATAACTTAACGGACAATTCGTAAATATTTCGTTTTTTAACTGGGGAATATAATTTACTTATGTTATTTTTTAAGCGGCGTAATTTTGATTAAAGCGTGCCGAATAAGGTTTTTTTATCGGATAACCGTAAAGCTGGAAATATTTTTAATACGAAAGATATTCCGTAGGGCGATAATTTTTTCGACCTTATTAAAGATAATAATTAACCGTTAATCGATATTATTCCTATTAATAAAAAATTCCAAAGTTATTACCGTTTCTTTTAAGAAACCTAGGTTTATTTATGTTTTTCGTATGTTATACGATATGGCGACGTTAGTTATATTAGGCGGTTAATACCGATATTATTATTTTTTTTTATGGGGCCGGTTAATTTAATTACGGCAAAAAAATGCTTTATTTCAATTAAATATTACGTTCCGTAATATTAAATTAAATACTTATTAATTCGATTTTAATATTAAGTTTAATTTCGATAAAATTTAGAAAGAAAATATAAAAAGTATTTAATCGAAAGGGCGAATATTATAATTTATAGCTTGCTGGCGACCTCCGCCGGTCGAAAAATAATACATATAACGTTAATACTGTATTTTTCCGAGATTCGTTTTTAGTTAAATACCGCGTTTCCTTATAACGCAAATTTTATGTCCGTTATGCTTTTTTACGAAATAAATATTACGTTATTTAAAATTTTCGTAACGAAATTTTCGAATACGTTTATTTTTTGCTTTATAATTTCTGGTTTGTTAAAAAATACCTATTTTAGCTTAAAAAGAATAGCTGGAAATCCGAAAATATTTTAACCGCCGGCCGTAAAACTATAGAAATTAAGCTTATCGATTTTAATAATACCGTACTTATTACTGGCAACGAAAATGGGCTTAATTAGCTAAATATGGCAAAGAACGAAAATTAATTTGTAAATAACTTTAACGTAATTACCCGAAAAATTTTTAATACCGAATTCGTTAAGGATAATTTGGTTTCGGATAACCGTAATATTCTGTATGTAAAAAAAAGTTATGATCTTATAATACAAATTATAAATAACTTAATAAATGGTCTTAATTAAGGCGGTTCGTTTTCGTCGTTATTATTATCGGATAAGTAAAATAAGAATTTATCGGACGAAAATAAACTATTATTATAACTTTTTATTTTTTTACTATTTTTATATTTTGTTAAAATTAATACGGGAATTTTGTTATACTTTTAATATTAATATAACTGGGTATATTACGTAATTTTAATTAGTTACATTTTATTTGTATGTTTTATTTATAATAATATTATATAAATCCTTTGTATTAAAATAAATTAACGTACTAATAATATCGTATTACTTATAGCTAAATATATTGTATAATTTCGTATTAACTTATATATCTTATCTGTAACTGATTTATTAATTAACGTTTTTGCGTATTTGTTAAAATTTCTTCGTTTTATTTTACCCCTTTTCGCGTATTATCGTAACTTATGCATTAATAACTTTTTTTACATTTTCGGAACCTAAGATTTTGTTCGTTTTAAACGTAATATTTGCGTTTAAGTTTTTTTAAAAATTTTTATTCGGATTATATAATAATACCGAATACTTAAGGATCGCGTATAAATATTCCTTGCCGCGTTTTTATACGCAGTTTATACATTTATCGCCCGTATAACCCCGTAAATTATAGCATTTATAAAACGGCTACATAATATATATTTTCTGGCCAGTCGGCCCGGTTTATAAAGTTATAAACTTTTTTTCGTATCGTTTATAAAATATTCGGTTTATATATCTTTTTCGCTAAATTGCAAAAACCGTAACTAATTAAAAATCCGTAATTAACTTAGCAATTTAATAACCTGTAAGGCCGGTATAATTCGTTATAACGTAAATTTTATTTTGCCGGTTGTTATTATTTAAAATATTTTAAACTGTATTATTAGTATTTAGTATTTATATAAATACCGTACTTCTATATAATAAAAAGTCCCATTTATAATATAAACCTTTCGTAATACTGCTAAGTTTATAAATCTTAATTAATCGTAAAATCTTTTTGATTAATATGTATTTTTATTAATACTAAAACGTAAAATATTTACAGCCTTTTAATTTTCCCTTATATTAATATAACCTTATAATATATACCTGGTATCTGGAATTAATTACGTATAATATGCATTTTCCGTAAAAAATATCTTATATCTTAAAACAATCGAATATTATATAAGTAATACGAAAGCGTTTTAATTAAAACGAAACTTTAAAGTACGCTATATTACGGGTTTTAATAATAGCTCCTATTATTTTTTAAATTAAGTTTTCGTTACCCGTTTTTAAAGTTATTCTGGTAATAATTACGGTTATTTATAAGATCGGCTTTTCGTTACCCGTCCTTAGGGTTATTCTAGTAATAATTCCGGTTATTTATAAGATCGGTTTTTTATTACTTATCCGTAAGGTTATTCTTAAGGAATATTACCAATAAATTTAACCGCCTTTTTCTATTTAGCCGGAAGTTTAAAGTTTACCGGGCCTATTTAACGTTTAATATTTGCGGCATTATTAATAACTGTATTTAATATATTGGTAAAGTTATTTATATCCCGTATTATAATAAGTATATAAAGGTATATGTTATAATAGGGATTTTAAGTATTAAATAAAAAAAAACGGATTAATAATAATTATTATATTATAAATAAGTTAAATTTAAATGTTATGGTATAGTAAAATATAAAAAGGTTTATAAAGTAGTTATAAAGTAAGTAATTATAAAGTAAGTAGTAGTAAATGTTAAATAACTGTAATAGTTTTATTTAATATATATTTAATTAAAGGAATTTTATAAATTGCATTAAGTAATTCGTAATAAAATAAAAAATATCGTACAATTTGCATATAATTATTAGTTCTTTCTTTATATATTATTATTTCGTTATAGAAAAAAGTACTGGTAGCTTTTGGGTTGATATTTAACAACCTATATAAACCTAGTTATTTATATATTTATAACTATATAATTTTAAAGTTCGTATATATCCTAATCCTAATTATATATATTACTTTCGGATTTCCTTATAACCCGTTAATTATCCGTAAACTTTATTTATATACCATAAATCCCTTTATATTTCATATTACTATTAACAATATACCCGGATACCATTTAGTATATAAACTTTATCTTATCTTATATATTTTATATTTTATATTTCCATTTTTAATTTTAATTAACTTAAAATAAAACCGGTAAATATATATTACCCCTAGATTTCTTATATATTATTACTTTTTATATAATACCTAATATTAAGCAATTATCATAATAATATTATTACCGTTTAATAAAATAAAATATAACGATCGCGTTTATAATTTATATAGCTATATAATAAGAAATTAAAACGTATATAAAGATGTAAATACTATTAAGTTAACTTTCGATACAACTTATATTAATTACGGTATTAATTTCCCCAGGTTAACCCTAATTATATATACCGTCTTTTTAAACCTTATACCGACCAAAAAATTATTTTTAATTACCGTTACAAAATTATTTAATAAAGTTATAGTATTATAAGGTTTTAATAAAACGGAATTTATTAAGATATGTTAAAAAATATAGTTTGCTTACCGTTATATATATTTTAACGCATATTTTACTAACGATAATATCGGAATTGCATTTAAGTAAATATTCGGAAACCTCGGTTATATATATATATAACTTACAAAACGTTAATAAAAAACGTATTTATATATAATAACGGTTTTTAATTTCCGTTTTTACCAGATTTAAAAAAAATAATAAAATGGCATAAAGCTTTATTCGTTTTTTTTATTATATCAAAATATAGTAATAAAGTTGACGATACAAAGAATATAAATTACTGGATAATAAGTTTTTAAAACCGCAAAGTAAATATCTTTTATATTACAAATTTAACCGGCGCTTATTTTTTAAAAACCCGTATAATTCGGACCGTTTAACGTTTTCGAATATTTATGCATAATAATAATTTATATAATATAAATAGTATTAAGGATATGGTAATCTCGTAATCCCGATTAGAAATATAGAACCGTAATATATCGTATAATATATATTATATAAATATTATTTTTATAATATTAAACGAAAAAAAAATCCGCGATTATAATTACCTGGTTAGCGATTAAATAATTATATACAAAAATTAAATTTAAAAATACCATAACATATTCGGTACTAGTCCCGAAAATTTTAATAATTACCCAGAATATTTTATTATTATTATACGGATATAAAATTTTAAAACAAAAAATTTTCAATTTTTACCCGGGGCCCCAGTTATACTGATAAAAAAAAAGGGCGGTACCAAAAAGAAAAAAGTTCGTACCTTTACGCGTTGTTTATTTCGGATAACGAAATTTCAAAAACCGCAACCCGAAATACCGGTAAACCTTAAATTACCGGGAAAAACGTAACGGGGTTTTAATTAAAATCCGTTACGAAATCGGGATTTTAAATATTTCGAATTAATATTTAAAAAAAAAACGGACGCCGGAACAGCTATATACGTAACGAATAGATAATTTTCTTAGTATTGGCGAAAGATTATTTATATTATCTATTTACCCGTATAATCGATCCCTTATATTAATTAATCGACTTAAGCTAAAATACTTTAAAGGTTAAAAAGGATAAAAATATTTTAAAAGTTAATATAATAAATTCGAAAAAAAGAACCGGAAAATAAGATTTAAAAAATTTTAGTTCGGTATAATAAATCGAAAACTATAAGTTAAAAGGGAATATTTGCTAATAACTGTAATAGATTTTAATTTAAAACGCGTAATATATATATTCGTTAATTTTCCCAGTTTAAAAGGTTTATTATATATTTATTATAATATATAATTAATCCGGATCAGGAAAAACTAATATTTATATATAACTTAATATATTAAGGATTAACGAAAATAACGAATATAATAAATGGATAATGTTATTAATAACTTTAATTAATATTACGTAAATATATATATTTATCGCGCCTTAAAACTACGACGCCGCGTCGAAACCGAACGTATTTTTTGCTATATGTCCTAATTGGGGTTATTTAAGTTTCGTTTTTTGCTTTTTAACCTGGTATTATAACTAGCTTTTAACCTGTTACTATTATTATTATCGGATAAATACCGTTTGCTTTTAACGCATAATTCCTTAATCTCGATAAGGATTATTATTTTAAATTTAACTTCCGATATATTATTTAAAGCGTTAAGTTATATATTATTATGCTTTGGTAATCCCGGCGATTCCGGTAACGATATAAAAACAAACGAATTATACAAATATAAGTACGGTAACGAAAGCGTAATTAGTAAATTAAAAGTATTAGGAAATAATAAATTCCGCGTTAACGTTACAAATAACGGGAATAAGGCAAATTTTTAATTAAAATTATCCAATATACCGTAAGTTACGTATATAACTATAAGTGTCGTTATAACCGGGGTTATAACTTTAAATTACGAAAACGTATAAACCGCGTACCGGGTTAATATTTAAATTACTGGGTTTATTATTAAATTATCAGTTACCAGTTTAAATCGGGCGGCTGTATGTAATATGCCCTAATTAGAACCTGGCGTAGTTTACGGCGGCTTTGCGATTTTTTCCGAGGTTTGTTAAATTTGTAACGCGGTAATAATCCGTAACTTATATAAATCAGTCCGAGATATAGGAATATAACGCTTTTGCTTTCGATTAAGTAAATTACGCCGTTTACGAAAAGTTTCCCGTATTTTCCGTAAAATAACAAATACGGCTTTTTCGTAAATTAAACGTAACGCAAATAAAAAGCGGTTTTTTAAAATATCCTAATACTGCCATTTATTAAATCCGGGAATTGCTTTAATTAATTTGATTACGTTTTAAACCGGATAAAAACTTTAAGTTTCGTTTAACTTTTTTAGGAACGTATTAAATAAGGATTATTTAAATTTAGTAAAAATAAACATTTACTTTGCCCCTTTATTACCAAACGGAAATAATTACGTAAAAAACAATTTGTTCGCCCGTTATTTATACCAGGATTTTATTATTTCCTAAGTAACCGCCTTTAATAAACCGGTTTTTAATTGTTTTTATGTAAATATTTTTAAATTTGGAAATTCGGATATATGGATAAAATTAAGCGTATATAAATTGTAATAAGGCTTAATCGGAATAAGGTTATTAAGGTTTTTTTCCAGCATAACGGTTTCGTTTTTTTTCAAATATATCAGGATTACCTTACGTATATATTTGCCGTTAAATAACGTATATTATTAAAACCTTATTTTCGTCCGGTTCCGCAAATTAATATTAATTTATTTCGAAAATTTACGGGTAATAAAAGTAATATCTAAACCAGTTAAAGGATAAAATTAAGATTTAATAATTACTTTGTCCTAATCGGAATTATCCGTAATAAATTACGTATCGTTTTTTTTATTATCCAAATCTGCTATTTCGATTTTTATTACGACTTTTATGTTTTTATAGGTAGTACGGTTTTTAACTTACCGGGCCTGGGTTTTTTTCGTTATTTTAACCTTTTCTGCAGTAAATAGCTCGGTTTTATACTTGTCGAACGCTTAATAAGGTATAAACAATATAATTTATTTATAGTTAGTTATATTTAATCGTTTATAGTTACGAACCGTTTAACTAAATCGTTATTATAAATCCTTTATCAAAAAGTTTTTTGGTATTTCCCATTATACTATTTGATTAATATCTAGGATATTTATATTTAATTTAAAAGTAACGGTAAATATAATAATACGGATAAAACTATTAGGTTTTTTTAATTTATCGTATATACGAACTTAGTTATTATAAGGTATTTTAAAGTTATAAAATTTAATAACCGTTTTTATAGCTTTCGGCGAATACCCCCGGTCCGTTAACGTTTTAATTAGGTAATTGCGGATATTTATGGTTTTCGCTTTATTATTAATATAAATAATAATCTTAATAATAATACGTAAATTATTAAGCTAAGTTTTGGGGTTATTATTTAATAACTTGAAAATATTCGTTATTAAGAAATTTAAATACACTTAATTCGAACGTTAACCTTTAAATATAAAAAAAATAACAATATCGATTTCGGGCCGATTAATATTAAAACGCCGGACCTCCGTTTTATAATTATATTTAATAGGACCGCCGATTTGACGAAAATTACCGTATTTCGTAATTTTCTTTTTTATAATATTACTGGCGGTTATTATATACGCAAACTAATATATATAAATAGGGAAAATAAAACGTAGGTTACGAATATTAACATATTTAAGCCGGAAATCTTTTTATTCCGATAATAAATATATTTCGTTAATTACAACTAAACTATACCGCCGTTCGAAAACAGGATTTAGTATAGCAAATTGAAATTAATTATTCGATACCTATTTAAAACCAAAAATAATATAATTATGTTATTTAGTAGCTATACGTTCGTATATTTCCGGATTAAGTTTTTTCGTATCTATAAATATCAGAACAAAAACAAAATACGGTATTATTAATATAAAAACTCGTTATTTTTTAATTAACTTAATTAAAGGTACGATTTGGATAATAATTAAATCGGTTATTAAAAAAAAGGTTTAAATAATTAAGGATTTTTTAAAGTTTGTTTTAACGACGAAAAGAATATTAAGCTTTCCGAAAATTAGATTATATACCGTATTTACCTGTTTCTTTCGTAAAATACGGCCTTACCTGCTAAATATAGTACCTAATATAAGGCGAATAAACCGACAGCGTAAAATTTCCGTAAGGTTGTTAACCGTATATATAATATTAACGTATGGATTTATAACGTTTATATCGGCAAGAAACCGGTAAAGCTATCGGATAAAAATAAACGTTTCGCTTTGGATAATTAAATAGTCGAAGGATTAAAATATCCACCTTAAACCTTTTAGTATATTATCTACATTTAGCTAATCAAAACGGGAATATATATCGGGATTTATTATAAGCGATTTTAAATTTTGTATATTATTATTTTGGCTTATAGGGTTATGTTATTGTTATGCTGGCCCAGGGGGGGTAAAGGGTTGTATTAGACGCTAATCGTAATTTTGGGCTATTTTCTTTTTGTAAAAATCTAGGTTTAATCTTAATTAAGACCAGATTTATATTAAAAAATAAAGATTTTAATTTTACGTTAAATTATGTAAGTTACAACGTTAAGGACTTCGTAATTAATATATACTGCAAAAGTTGTTATTAATGATTTTTTCGAATTTGTATAAAAGTACGTTAATTAAGGCTAAAAATCATAATTTGTTATCAGGCCCTATTTTTAAGGTTTTGTTGTTTTTGTGGAGATTTTTCTTAAAAAGGTTTAGTTAATACATTAAACCTTTGCAGTTACTTCTTGACGGAAAGCCCTAGCTACGGCTGCGCCGCAGGCGCAGCCACAACCTTAAAAATAGGGCCTGATTTTAGTGAGGTAAATATTTATAGGGCTTAAAGGGAAACAAAGTAACAGCAGGCGAAGTTAGTAAAGGACTACAAGGTTTAAATTGCGTTGGAAAAGCAGGATCTATTAGAAAGTGCGCCTGCTGTATTGCAGCATATACGCGACCCTTTATAACATTTAATTGCATTGTTTTATATAGTGTTTTGTATGTAAATTAACGATGTGGCTATGTTGATGGCGGTCAGGGAGTGTTCTCCAAAGGTGGGTGCACTCCAAAGGTGGGTCACCTATACTAGAGCTAACACAACAATTGCCGGGTCTATCCTGTGATATGAGGAATTCTTTACGAAATGGACTGGTTCCTTGGTTCCTGTTTCCCTTCAGCTGAAATTGCCTACACTATGTTTCTGGTAGGTCAGTGGAATGCGGATATTGGTGGCTTTTCGCGGTCCTGGGAGAAAACGGGGCTTGGGGAAAGTATCAATGGGGAACTTGTAGGGAAGCGTTGGTGAACAGCTCTATATTCAGTATCTCATTCTTCATTATTCAGGTAAGCAAGCATGCCACATGTTGCAAACCTTTACAGCATAGGTATTGGTATTCCTCGTTCCCCTCGCGGTGCTTCAGGTCCGTGAAAGCCAGGAGAAGTAACCCCCCTCATCCTGTGGGATCCAGCCCAGAGCTCTCCCGGAAAGTCTATGCCTAGGTGGGTGCTGCGAAAATCAAACGTTCCCACATCCGAACGAACACACCCCTTACAGAAAACTGCGCCTCGGGAAGCTCACGCCCTCGACGGCCGCGTTATCTGTGAACCAACTGCAGCGGTCGCCGGTGGCCTCGTTGACCAGCGCGCACGGCAGGCCGTCGCCCACCTCGAAGATCCTCTTCATGATGTCCTTCTTCCCGGCGCCCGTGGCGATGAAGGCGACCCTGACGGCGTGGGTGACGACTGGCAAGGTCAGCGTGATGCGCTTCGGCGGCGGCTTGGGCGAATCCTCGATGGGCGCCACCCAGGCGTCAGTCTCGCGCAGGAGGGGGTGGCCGGGGAACAGGCTGCAGGTGTGGCCGTCTGGGCCGGCACCGAGGAGCAGCAGGTCGAAGATGGGGAGCTTCACCGAGTCGCGGCTGGCGAAGGACCGCACCAGCAGCTGCTCGTACTGGTCGGCGAGCTCCTGCGTGTCGTTCAGGTACTGCGTGTCGATGGGGTGGATGAGGGGCCGGCCCTGCTCGGCCGGGATCCGGTCGAGCAGGTCACGCTTGAGCAGGCCGTAGTTGCTGTCCTCGTGGTCGAGCGGGACGGCGCGCTCGTCACAGAAGAATATCTCCCACTTGCCGAATTGGACGTTGTCGTCGGGGGACCGCGGCGGCGCCAATAGCGCCTGGGCGAGATTCTTCGGCAGAGAACCGCCCGAGACACCTAGCTTGAAGACGCCGTGGCGCGCCAGTCCGGCGGCCTGGCACTCAATGACGTAGCTGCGCAGCGCCTGCGCCAGAGCATCGGCGCTTTCGAAGGCGAACAAGTTCGGCTGCTTTCCAGGCATATTTCTTTTTTTTTTTTGGCTGGAGGATTGATTGTGCAGGGGCCGGTTAACTTGTCATGTGCGTGGGAAGTGGGAGGAGGCGGGGGCGAGTAAGCGTGATAATCCACGTAGTAATAAGTATCCCTAGGTAACGGTAGCGCGGGTGGGGTTTGCGACAGAAAATATCGTGACGAACCGAACCAAACGGGCAAACAGAATTTGGGGTGGGCGATCGACAATGGCGGGGTGACGGAGCTTCTTTTTAGATGTTTTCTGAAATCCCCCGCTATCTATCGATAAGGAACAATTCCAAACCGCTACTAAATATGTGGTGTGGTGTGGTGTGG
This sequence comes from Monosporascus sp. CRB-8-3, assembly GCA_004155055.1. Classification (NCBI taxonomy): domain Eukaryota; kingdom Fungi; phylum Ascomycota; class Sordariomycetes; order Xylariales; genus Monosporascus; species Monosporascus sp. CRB-8-3. Next base: position 24,093 of record QJNZ01000865.1, read on the forward strand.
TGTGGTGTAGGTAGGACGGTCGCTGTCCCGTTGGTATATGTAACACTAGAAACCCCACGCAATTCTTACAAGAGGACCTCGGGACCCCCCCAATCGGTGATCCAAAGGTGCGAATCATTATTACCTACATATAAGCCTCATATTTGCTTTGCCCGATCACTTATTACTCAGCCCCGTTCGGAGTTGCCGTCAATCTGATGTATTGCTCATCGCATTTAGTTCGAGGCTCGACATGGATTCAGACTCTTCGACCTTTTGCCTGGAGTCATAGTGACCCAAGGATAATTCGGGGTTGAACCCGTCTACCAAAGCCCTTTGTTGGGACAGATAAGACGCCTGGGACAAAGATGGAGTTGGGCAGGGAAGACTCTCCATCCATATTCTTACCAATGAACATTAGAGCTAGGTTGTAGTCTGATAGACTACAAGGCTGGCTGAACTGCAATGCATGCAAGACATGAATTGTTTTCTGTGACTGGTGGAGCCTATCGTAGTGCCTGAAGGCCCAGTATCTAAGCAGTGCTATTACCAGTTGTCCCACTGGCAGTCGGGGTTCGACTGCTCGGCTAGGAGTAGATCAGCGTTCGCCCGTCTTTGGTTCGCGAAAAGACCCTCTTCGCTAGACTATGCGGAGAAAGTGTGGGATATACGGAAATCCATGGAAACATTAGAACGCATGTGAAAGTTCGGGATCGTCGTGAGCCCTGCTGCCCGCATGGACCGTCCCGCCGTCTTGCTTTGAAAATGGCAACGACCGATAGATGGCTCTCGGGAATTTGTACTAACCGGACGGTAAGAAGTACCGAGCAGGACTTCAGGGAACAACGGGCCTACAGTCGTGGGGGGAGTTGCGGAAATTTGCACTCGAGGCGTCCATCGAAGGAGACTCGTCAAGCATTATCTCGTGAAGGTGATTTATTATTCGCTGTCTCGGGCTTCGTCGATCAATGGGAATCCCCATTCAGGGCACGTTGATTCTCTCCCACCATTTTCACCCATCTGTACAGCACTTGGATGCAGGACCATGTACCATGGATGACTCTGCGTGGCATAAACCGTAGGTTGTCTTCGAACCATGCAATGCAAGAGTCTATTTCCTTGTCATTACCGACCGCGGTATTTGACACACCTGACATGTCATATCCGCCAATACTCGCCGTAAGACCTACAAAGACGAAACTTGGCCAGGGTTGACGCCACGAAACGGTCAGGAGTTTACCACAAGTCGTCCTCGGTTTTCTCCTCAAGAGTCGATCAAAGCCTAAATGGTTGCAATGCGGTGGATGGCTCGTCGCTCCCTCAAATGTTTAAACCCTTAGCAGACTTTACTCGCGGACGGGGACATCATACCTACTATCCAACTACCTAAGTTAATGCAGCACATTCGATGAACTGTTGTAGCTTAGTGAGAGCAGTACCATGCCTCGAGAAGAAAAATTGGTCACATGGTAAGTAAGCGTCGCGAAAGCTACTATAAGAGTCGGGACGCTGATTGAGCGAACGCAATTATAAATGAATGTACCCTCGCCGGAGTTCGCATGTAGTAAGATCTGTCGGCTTATGCACCGGGCTAATCGGAGAGTGGCCCCAATGTTTTCCCGTTAGCAGGTACCCATATGCCGCAACCGACCTACACCAACGGCGAATCCGTTTGTAGAACTCATCGCCGGCGATTGCTACTCACTGCAACCATCGCATTAGCGTATCCATCAGGTACGACGCCCGGAAAAATAATAAAACCTTCATAAAAAAGAATGGCGTCGCGACCCAAATACCTCACTGGCGACCCGGCAGCCATCAACGAGTTCATCGACAAGTTCGACGTGTTCCTGTTCGACTGCGACGGGGTCCTGTGGTCGGGGGACCACCTGTTCGAGGGAACGGTGGAGACGCTGGAGCTGCTGCGGTCGCGGGGCAAGAGGGTCGTGTTCGTGACCAACAACTCGACGAAGTCGCGCGAGGACTACCAGCGGAAGCTGGCGGGGATGGGGATCCCGAGCGAGGTGGACGAGATCTTCGCGTCGGCCTACTCGTCGGCCGTCTACATCTCGCGCATCCTGCGGCTGCCGGCCCCGCGCAACAAGGTCTTCGTCATCGGCGAGAGCGGCATCGAGCACGAGCTGCGCACCGAGGGCGTGCCCTTCGTCGGCGGCACCGACCCGGCCCTGCGGCGCGACGTGACGCCCGAGGACTTCCGGGCCATGGCCGACGGCTCCCTCCTGGACCCGGACGTCGGTGTCGTGCTGGCGGGGCTCGACTTCCACATCAACTACCTCAAGCTGTCCCTGGGCTTCCAGTACCTCCGCCGGGGCGCCAAGTTCCTCGCCACGAACCTCGACAGCACGCTGCCCATGAGTCACACCTTCTTCCCCGGCGCGGGATCGATCTCCGTCCCGCTGGTCAACATGACCGGCGAGGCGCCCATCGCCCTGGGCAAGCCCAGCCAGGCGATGATGGACGCCATTGAGGGGAAGTTCCAGCTGGACCGGGCGCGGACTTGCATGGTTGGGGATCGCATGGATACCGACATCAAGTTTGGCATCCAGGGGAAGCTCGGTGGGACCCTGGCCGTCCTGACGGGCGTGAGCACGAAAGAACACTGGGAAAAGGAAGGCGCCGAAGTCGTGCCCGCGTATTACGTGGATAAGCTAAGCGACCTTCGCGCTGCAGAGTCATGATGAGAACCCCTTATTCGTGTTACGGCATCTAGATATGCTGGGATTTGCGATCACGAGCGGATGATGTACAGATGGCAGCTTTTCCTTACGTCCTCGCAGCATTTGTTGGCTCGCTACTATACTATAGAACTAGATGCGGGAACTAGATCAAGAAGAAGAGGCTAGACGGGCGTCACTAGATTAGACCAGCTAGATGTAGTCGTAATTCCATAGACACCTCGAAAAGACTTACCATTCCGGCGATGTCCTGCAGGCTATCCAAGGACAAGGGCCTCGGCTAGCACTCATTACTACTGCTTGCTGCGTGGACGACCGGGTAAGTTGGCCGAAGTCGCCGCAGCTTCTATCCAATTGGAATACTCCGATGCCCAGTACAACCTAATTTCCCCGCAAACTAGTTGTCCCGGCTTGCCCAGATGAGGTAGTCGTTGACCTTTGTGAAGTTATATATATTCGTGACAAGGCGACGACATATGGAAGGGCGATTTGGAGCTGCTCAAAGCGAACTTCCTTTGTACTCACTTATCCACGTAACCGCCCCAAATCTGCCTGGCTGATAAAATCCGTGCTCAAAGACTAGCTCAACACTCACATAATTTCAGCAGCCAGCCATGGCCTCCCCACCGGCCCCCCTCACAGAGGCGGAGAAGGAGTTCTTCCTCACGAACGGCTACCTCAAGCTCAGCAACTGCTTCACGCAGGAGCAGGCGGACGATGTGACCAGGGGGGTGTGGACGCGCCTCGGCATGTCGCCGACGGACAAGGGCACGTGGACGCGGGAGCGGACGCACATGCCGTCGCACCGGTCCTTCGACGCGGCGACATTCGCGCCGCGCGCGTGGGCCGCCATCTGCGAGCTCTGCGGCGGCGAGGACCGCGTCGACCCGCGCTCGCGCGAGTGGCGGGACTCGCTGATCGTCAACCTCGGCACGCCCGAGGCGGAGCGCCGCGGGCCCACCCCGCCCAAGGACCTCGACGAGTGGCACGTCGACGGCGACTTCTTCGTCCACTACCTTGACAGCCCCGAGCAGGCGCTGCTCGTCATCCCGCTGTTCACCGACATCGCGCCCGGCGGCGGCGGCACCATGCTGTGCCCCGACGCCATCCCCAAGGTCTCGCGGCACCTCTACGAGCACCCCGAGGGCGTCTCGCCGCGCATGCGGACGAGGTCCGACCCGAAATTCGCGGAGGAGGGCGCCCTCGAGTGGTACGAGGAGGTGGTGCGGGGGTGCGACGACGACTCCTTCGTCGAGGCCACGGGCAGGGTCGGGGACGTCTACCTGCTGCACCCGATGATGATGCACTGCGCCAGCAGCAACCCGCTGCGGAACGTGCGCATCATCACGAATCCGCCCGTGAGCCTGCGGGAGCCGCACCGCTTCGACAGGGAGGACGGGAGGTACAGCCTCGTAGAGCTCAAGACCATGCGGGGCATCGGGGAGGAGAGCCTGAGGGGCTGGAAGATCACCATGCCGCGGGAGAAGGTCGTCCCGGAGAGGCTCCGCATTCAGGAGGAGATGAGGCACGAGGAACTCAAGAGGATGCAGGAGCTGAGAAATGACGTTAATGTGACCGCCTGAGTTATCCAGACGGCACGTTCGACGGTAGTGGCTCTGTCTGGATGGAGATCACCCGGCTTCGGGAATGGCTTCCATGGAGCTCCGGAGGGCATGAGCTGGCATTATCTGCTTGAATTGCGATATCCCTAAGTGTTTCCGTCCTGGGCAAGCGATGTACTTTCCATGTAATAACCGTATTTTGTAGATTGTAGTAAGAATTAAAGTCAGAATTTCTTCATTACAGGCCGGGGGTCTCGAGTTGCTTTCGGTTAAGGGTTTGAATATGCTGGGTTTAATGTAACTACCTAGGTAGTTTAGGCGGGAATCCTTAGCGCCTGAACCGCTGTGATATAGCGTGTAGGTTCACTGGTAAAAATGCACCTGAATTTTGCATACATCCCTTTACTGTATCCTAAGCTGGCACTCGTTTACCGACGAGAAACTCTAGAGCGATCTCAAACTCCTCCAGGTCGGTAGGTCCGAGACTGTTACCAAGTATCGAATCCTGCCCTGGAATTTTGCCAAGGCAAATGTCCAACGAAGCACCCGCCGAGATGCTTCCGCTCGAGCTGACGCTCGTCGTGGCCGCGACCCGAAACATGGGGATCGGCCGCGGGGGCACACTGCCGTGGACCGGGTTGAAGAAAGAGATGGCGTACTTCGCGAGAGTGACGAAACGCCTACCGAGCACCGTAAGTGCCAAATCTTCACTCCGGACCCAATAAAACTCGGCAGCCAATATGTATGCACGCGTGCTAACATGGGATCGCAGGCTCAGCCGCCGGCCATGAACGCCGTCATAATGGGGCGCAAGACCTGGGACAGCATACCTCCCAGGTTCCGGCCGCTGAAGGGCCGGCTCAACGTCGTCATCAGCCGCTCGCACTCAGAGCAGCCGCCGCCGCGGGAGGTGGACGCCGAGACGGAGGCCGTGAGGGTGGGCTCGCTGGAGCAGGCTATCGAGTACCTCGGGTCTACCACAAGCACTAGCCCGGCCGTGATGACCGGCCGGATCTTCGTCATCGGTGGGGCGCAGATTTACGGCGCGGCACTGCGCTTGAGGGAGGCCAGGAGGGTGCTACTGACGAAGATGATGGATGATTTCGAGTGCGATACGTTCTTTCCCCTGGAACTGTCGGAGTCTCAGGCCGGGGGTGCATGGGTGCAGAGGTCGAAGGAGGAGCTTGATGCGTGGACTGGCGAGACGGTACCAGAGGGCATACAGGAGGAGAACGGGACGAAATATGAGTTCCAAATGTGGGAGAGGGTCGATTAGACTTTTATGTACAAAATCCCATGCCCGAAATCGTCCATTTCATCCCGACCCAGGCGTTACATATACAAGAGTGGACTAATTCCCACCCAATACTGCCAATCCCCTACCCAATGCAATGTTGTTAAACAGCCATACATAATCTACACAGCAGCTTTCTGAGCCGGCTTGGGCGGCGGGGCCAATTGCCCTTCGAGCTCCCTCGCGGGTATGTCCACGGTGGTCAGCTCGTTCTTCGCGGGCCACTTGAAGCTATTCTGGGCCTGGAAGAACAGGGCCTCGTCGGGCATCTGGTCGAGCATCTTGAGGCAAAGGCGCATCCAGCTGACGATGGCGGCCAGCGCGCGCACGTCGACGTCCTCGCGGGCCTTGAACACGTTCCTCCACAGCGCAGCCGCCAGGACCGGGTCGCCCTTGACCACGCCTTCGTCGTACGCCACGATGACACCGCGCCACTGCACGAAGAGGTCCTTGAGGTACCTGTGCCGCAGCCCCCGCGAGTGCAGGCCGTGGTTGAGCTCCATCTTGTCCTCAGCGTCGAAGAAGAAGTGGTCGACGAGCTGCTTCTGCCACGACCGCGCCGCGTCGGGCTCGAGGTTCCGCAGGCGTGCGAACACGAGGTACATGTGCAGCATGGTGACCTGCGACCAGGTGCTGAAGGTCGGCGGGAGTTTGAAGTCTGGTTTTTCGAGAGAAGATGAGAGTTAGCTAAACGCACACAGCTTCTAGGTGGAAAATCCAGATAGGTAGGTAGCTAGCTAGCTACGGGGTCGAAAATCTTCCTACCGCTATGCCACATCCCCGCCCCCTCGCCAACGTCCTCGCCCTCCGGCGTCTTGGGTATTGTGCCCGCCTTGATATCCGCGGGGTTGATCTTGTAGAGCGCTTCCTTTGCGCATGCCTTGTAGATGGCCTCGGTAGCGTGCACCACTCGATACGGCTCGGCTTGTTTAGCGAACATCTTGCCGATGGCCTCGGCGACCTTTCCCGAACGTCGGGCTGTGTTGTGATAGCTCCTCCTCGGGGAGGCTTGAGGCCCCAGCTGGCGGAGTATGTGTTGAGTCGCAAAAGAGACGGCGGCAGCATGTTGAGCTTCCGCGGCGAGAGTTGCTTGTCGGCCGAGCAGACCAAGCTGCCGTCTGCAGCTGCGGCACGCCATTGCTACCGGACTTCGAGTAGATATGCAGGGACTGTTTGAGCACCTCTACCATTGAACCCTCATCCAGTCTCGGCTATCCGCATGTGTGTGTCGAGATTTCGCGGTGGGGGGCTAAGGAGGTATACCCAACAGCTTGGTAGCTAGACGTCATTAATGACATGAGCGCCTCATGATAAAAGATTATAGTGGAAAGCTTATCGGGTGCTGATCACTGACAGGGTTTGCTGCAGGGCTATCCGACCAATTAGGGCAAGAGGATTTGCATCCCCAGGGCATATGTTCATCATGGCTGTGAAAGCAACAGAGCAAATTCTACAAAGTATGGAATTGACCTATTGAAGTTGGAATATGTATTGTTGCGTGGACCAATACCGATGAGGCCGTGTGGATGCATACGGTAAGTAGCTTACAGATTTTATAACGTATTGTACATATTGCTGTTTTAGCAATACTTCGAGAACACCAGTGACGCGTTCGTGCCCCCAAAGCCAAAACTATTTGAGATTGCTACGTTCACTTGCTTTTGCTGCGCTTCAAGAGGGACGAGATTGAACTTGGGTTCAATATCAGGGTCGTGCAAGTTCAGCGTAGGAGGGACCACATTCTTTATACAAGATTAGCTGCGATGTATCTCGGTCGCAAGACGAAACGGTATGCAAGGGACTCGCTTACCTCCGTAATGGCCATGATCGAAAATATGGCTTCGATAGCTCCCGCTGCACCAAGAAGATGGCCAATGGACCCTTTCGTGCTGCTAACCGTAACTTGACTTTCGTCGGCATGTCCCTCTTCCCCGGACATCAAAGAGCGGATGGCCAATGCTTCTGCCACATCGCCGACTGCCGTCCCGGTCGCATGCGCGTTGATGTAGTCGACTTGACTCGGCTTGATTCCGGCGTGTTTCAAAGCCCTTTTCATTGCCAGTAAAGCCCCCGATCCGTCCGCGTGGGGAGCCGTCATATGATGAGCGTCACCGCTGGTTCCGTAGCCCCCGAGCACAGCGTAGATTTGGGCGCCGCGCGCTTTGGCGTGTTCTAGCTCTTCCAACACCACCACGGCGGCGCCCTCGGAGACTACAAAGCCATTGCGCCGGCGGTCGAACGGCCGAGAGCTCGAAGGAGGATCGTCGTTAAAGGCCGTAGACAATGACCGTGACCTTCCAAATCCCGCGAATGTGAGGGGGTGTATGCAGGACTCCGCACCTCCCGCTACGATCACATCAGCGTCTCCGAACGCGATGAAGCGCGATGCATCCCCTATTGAGTGAGCTCCGGTCGTGCACGCCGTGGTTACGGCGTGATTTGGTCCTTGGAAGCCATATTTCATAGAAATGTGGCCCGCAGCGAGGTTGATGAGGATCTGCGGCACGAAAAGTGGCGAGACTTTCCTGTATCCCTATGCATAGTGTCAATATCAGATTCCATAACAACTAGCTTGGTGAAGTTTACATCTTGCTCGAATGCAAGGGTAGTGGCATACATCTCTTCCAAGTTGCCGATCCCACTGCCCAGGCAAACGCCGGTCGATGCGAGTCCCTGCTGATCAGTAGGTCTCCAAGAGGCATCTGCGAGCGCCATCTCAGCGGCCGCAATCGCGTACTGCGAAAATAAGGGCATGCGACGTTGGTCCGTGGCAGATAGCCAGTCGTCTGCTCTCCATCCGCCGCCGCCGGTACCATCCTTCGGGACGATGCCTGCGACGGTGCTTGTGAGCTCACGCCATCGCTTTTGTGGCCCGAAATTCGCGATGCTCACGATACCTGATTGCCCTTCCGCGAGTCTAGTCCAGGACCGTCGCACACCCACACCTAGGGGCGTGATAGCGCCTAGGCCTGTCACGACAACTCGACGCATTGCCGGGCCATGCTCAGCCAATATCTGAATTGTGACGATTAATCGGAAATACCGTGTTCTATTGTTGATTGTAGTCAGTTTTATATTCAGATATATTATCGATTCGTAGGTAGATATGCAGTACGAAATTTCGAGTCCTTACAATCATCAATGTTACGTAAACGCTTATCAGAAGGCTCATGAGGCTCGAGCCTTTAAGGGGTGCAAATTAGCAAATACACGGCGGGGCTCCACCGCGGTACAGCACTAGTGGAACAACATAACACTAACCATCAGCAGTCAGTCAGAGTGACAGTACAAGCACAACCTCATAGATACCGCTCAAAACAATAAACTACATCACCTACAGTACCGCTCAGGACACAACAAATTGTGAATGAATCTCATATAACTTCTCATACTGTTCCAACGGCAAATATCAAAGCGGGCGGCGCCGTGGGATGCATTACGGGAGCTTAGCCAAGATCCTCTAAGTACCTACGTAGCCGTAGGGGGCTGGGAACACGTTTCAGTTCATCGAATGGAATGATCTACCACTTCCATCAACGAACCATACCTCCAATGTAGGGTCTTCCCATTGTCACATGCTATCATTTACCAAACATTTTACCAGTATATCAGCCCAGTACTCTAGATGTCACCAGTAGCCCAATTCTATTCGACAAGGCCGCATCAAAATTGCCGCGTTACATCTCAAGAGACTTCATGAGCAGTCAGCTTGAGACACTGTCGACTTTGAGTAGGAAGGACGACAGGCTCCTTCGTAAGACAAGGAACGCCTCAACCGGTTCCTGCGCCAAGCTCTCTCAACAAGTCTCAGGCCTCCATTTCCCAAAGGGCTCTCCATTGGTGAAAGGGGACTCCATCCGCAGCGAGCTAGAGTTAGCCCATTACTCGATGCTTGACATCCTGCGTTGAGTAGCTTGTTCGTGAAAGCTTAGAGTGCTCCAAGTTCAGTAGCAGGGCCCTGAATTACCGCTCGTCAGACGTGTTCCCGCTCTCAATAAGACATCAAGGGCGTTCGAAATCCGTTTTGTGCGCAGTTTAGGATTCCGCATCCCTAGGTTCCCTGAACTATTCGCACGTGCTTTTTAGCACCACTTATTCCCAGGACCTACAGCGCTTTCATTGCTCCTGGCCGTATCCAGGCTTCTTCCGGTCAGGCACTAAAACGTATACACCTCCAACGGATTATACTATAGGGGTCTAGACAATGTCCGGGGATCACGAGTTGAGGGAAATAGGGAGGGGACCTGTCAGCGGGCGAGAGGTAAGGCAAGGTTCAGCGTCGTCGGGATCCCGGGAGATGCATATGCGTTCTCGTACGAGTCGAGATGGTCCTAGGGATGATGTCGACCACTTCTCAGAGTGGGACGAGTTCAGTGATCGAAGTGAAAATGATCACAAAGAGGGAGAAGAACACGAACGTTTGTTACATCCGAATCTCCCAGAGAAAGATGTTGTTGAAGGACAGCAGCCCGCCAGCGCTGGCTCGGCTATGTTTGACGACGATACTTCTATCGAGGCTGCCGAAGAGCTCGAGGACTCGCCATATGAGGAAGTACGTGCGGCCGTACACAACTACGATGAGGACCTTCCGTGCAATACCGTGCGTGCCTGGATCATTGGACTCGGACTGGTTGTTATCGGCGCGTCTGCGAACACGCTTTTTTCCTTACGGAGTCCCCCTATTAGCCTTGGTGCCTTGATTGCACAGATAATAGCATATCCCATTGGTCGGGCTTGGGAGAGATACATGCCACAGAAGCATTATCGGACCTTTGGTATTCATTGGAGTCTGAACCCCGGCCCTTTCAATGCCAAAGAACATTCGATGTGAGCTTTTCCAGAGTTCCTCCTAACCCCTTTAATCCCTCTCTAAAAGTGAAAGATTCTCTCATTAGGACTTCTTGGGACTTTCTACTCCCCAAGACGTCTTATGACTCCCGGTTCCCCATCATGCTATCTGGGTCGCGTGCTTACCTAATAACTGTTGCAGTATCGTGGTTATGGCTGGCGTTTCGTTTTCGGTGGCATATGCTACTGACGTGGGTATGTATGGAACTCTACCTGACCTCTTTCCTCAGAGTCTTTTGAGAGCTTGTATTTGTTCTGCAACCCATGCTGACCTCTTCCTAGTACGTAGTAATACCTTTAATGCCAGTGCTCTCATGGTTCCCTATACCTAAGAACTTCGAAAGCATGGAACCCCTGGTCTAGGCATGCGACGCTAACACGTCGTAGATACTCGCTCAACTGATCTTCTATAAGCAAGATTTCGGCATCGTGTTCCAGCTACTACTTACAATCTCGACTCAGTCTCTAGGCTATGGTATCGCGGGGATGATGCGCAAGTTCTTAGGTAAGTTCTGTTCACAACGCAGCCGCAAATACGCAACTGATTCGAGGTAGTTTACCCAGCTTCCATGATCTGGCCTGGGACTTTAGCAATAGTAACCTTGACAAACGCGATGCACGAGAAGCATCAGGTAGCTGACCCAACCGTCCTTGGGGGCTCGATGCCACGATACAGATGGTTCGGTCTTGTTACACTTATTTCATTCCTTTACTACTTCATTCCTGGGTTTCTCGCGCGGTTTCTTAGCGTATTCGCCTTTGCAACATGGATAGCTCCGCAAAACCCGGTCGTGAATCAGCTGTTTGGAGGGATGACTGGACTGTCCCTTTTGCCAATCACGTTCGACTGGACACAGATCGCTGGCTATGTCGGGTCCCCACTGATTCCGCCGTGGTAAGCATTCCACATGTTGAACGTACTTTATCTTCGAACCCTAACAGGATCTTAAGGCACGCTATTGGGAACACGCTCATTGGCGTTGTCTGGTTCTACATAATCCTCGCCGTGATCTTTCATTATAGTGGCATGTGGTACTCACAGTACTTACCAATGAGCGACTCATCGACATATGATAACACAGGCGCCCCATACAACGTCTCTCGAGTCTTAAGCCCAGATTTCAGGTTGGATGAGGAGGCATACAAGTCATATTCGCCATTGTTCATCAGGTCAGATATCGCACGCATTTGGTCTCCGGTGGACGACTAACATAATATACAGCACGACCTTCGCCTTGTCGTATGGTCTTTCCTTCGCTGCCATTTCCTCTCTGGTTGTTTACACGTACCTCCACCACAGGAAGACTATATGGGCTCAATACCAAAATAGCACCAAGGAAAAGCCGGATATCCATATGAAGCTCATGAGGAAGTATAAAGAGGCCCCAACCTCCTGGTATATATCCCTATTTGGTATCGTACGTTAACCCTACTATCAGTGCCTTGTATGCCTTGTGCTGAATTTGAGTCAGGTCTTGTTGCTGGGCTTCATCGCTGTGTTGGGATATCCTACCAACTTGACTTGGTGGGCTTTCTTGTTGGCTGTGGCCATTTCTTTCGTGTTCTCCCTGCCGATTGGTATTATCCAAGCTGTCACGAATAACCAAATTGGTCTTAACGTCCTGACTGAGTTTATCTACGGATACATCCAACCGGGCAGGCCGTTAGCGCTTATGATGTGAGTCCGGATACTGTGCCCCCCTTGTAGCCCTCCCACGAAGTACGCTGACTGGCCAAACGGTTAGATTTAAAACCTTTGGTTACATCACAATGTAGGTGCTGCATCTGTTATGTTTGATATCTAGAGCTAATCGTCTTCTCAGGGCTCAGGCCTTAAGCTTCGTAGAAGATCTCAAATTTGGGCATTACATGAAGATTCCCCCACGGACAATGTTCATGTGCCAAGTCGTCGCCACGACATTCTCATGCTTCATACAGATTGCCGTGCTGAACTTCGCACTCAAGAATATCGATGGCGTCTGCGAAGTGACCCAACCTGAGCGCTTCACCTGCCCTGGAGGCCGCGTCTTTTTCTCCGGTAAGCCCCACGAAGCCCCCGAGCTCTTGCCTCGAACGTAAACTGACCACCCCCTAGCATCCGTGATATGGGGTCTTATCGGTCCAGCAAGGGTCTTTTCTCCGGGACAGGTCTACTCTGGGCTCATGGTCTTCTTCATCGTCGGCGCAGTAACGCCTATCGCCATCTACTTCGCCGCTAAGAGGTGGCCCCGGTCGCCCGCCCAGTACCTGATGGCGCCCCTGATATTCGGCGGCGCCTCGGCCATCCCCCCGGCGACGCCGCTGAACTACCTATCCTGGGGCATCGTCGGATACATCTTCCAGTACCGGATCAAGAAGAAGTACTTCGGCTGGTGGAGCCGGCTGAGCTACCTCACCTCGTCCGGCCTCGACCTCGGACTGGCGCTGAGCACGCTGTTCATCTTCTTCGCGTTCACCCTCACCGAGATCGACCCCCCGCAGTGGTGGGGCAATACAATCGTCACGTCGACTATGGACTTCCAGGGCACGGCCGTCGAGGTCAAACTGCCGCCCGGCGAGATATTCGGGCCGCGGGTCTGGTAGGAGCAGAGAGAACAAGCAATTCCTGAGCTGAATAAAGAAGAGCGGTTAGCGTGTAGTCCTAGCGTGGCAAACTTTCTGTATAGGAGCCGTGATCTTAGAAGGTGGTTACCATAGACATGTATCACAGAAGCTATAGTTGGTAGGATTAGCGGATACACGGGAGCACCCCGAAAAGATGGGTTCAAATCCGCAGCATGTGGTTGAGGCAGCGATCCCTCCTGGGTCTTCGCGTTTTCGCGCTTTCGTCATGAGGGCAAGTGAAGGAGATTGCCGGCCAAAGAAGTAGGAGAATTGAGTATGACGTGCGCGTGTTGACGATGGTCGTGGTATTGCATTCGCAGATCTATGGAACTCGGGAGGGATGTATTCCTGGGTGAATCACCGGTGTTGCCATGCCAGTAATCACAAGGCAGCTGGCAAGTCACTGGAAGGTAAGGAGGCCAGGGCAGGTAGAAGAGGCATGGCAGTGCCCGCGGTACCTAGGCGCGTGCCCCAGGTCGCGTCCTGACACCTTAGGCCCGCACGCGCCCTGATTCCTCAGGCAACGAAAACGCAATTCCCCAGGCAGGACCAAGGCAGCCATAAGGTGCGAAATAAGAGCGAGACCCATCAGCTCACCCTCACAGGGGCGCAAGCCTGTTTCCGCGGTCAGGTAGCCCTGGTGGTAAGACTCAGACACGACTGCTTACCGATGAAGAACCCTCCCAATCCCCCGGGAGGCTGAGGTTCGAATCCCCGAAAGGCGGAGTGAAGATAAGTCGCAAACAAATTCCGATGACCGGTCGAAAAGGACGACTAAGAGGGGCGCACGAGGGCTCCAGCCTATATGGGTTAGGAATCCGTGGGCCTGGAGGACGGTTTCCGTCCTTCGTGTTTTTGAGTTTCTTTTTCCTTTTTTTCAATGGTGGTTTTGCTCCCATCCTGCCTCTCTTCCCGCTTCCACCGTCACCACCAACCACTTCTTCGGTCTCTGTAAGCTCCCGAAGCATCACGGGATGGGTTTTCCTTCCTTTTAAATTCCTCTCTGGTGTTTCGTGCTTTCGTGTCCCTGTTTTCTCGCCCCGGGGGGGGG